>VZTN01024299.1:40696-78847 GCA_013400515.1 Erpornis zantholeuca | reverse complement strand
CTCACAGGAAATGGCGGGAGCGGCGGTGTCGCGTCACGGAAAGGGAGCCGCGGGAGTCTCCAGTCCGACCCCTGGCCCTGCACAGCGCACGCCAGCAACCCCACCAGGTGCCTGGGTGCCTTGTCCGAACGCTCCTTGAGCTTTGGCAGACAGAGCTCCTTTTAACCAGACTGACAGTTTACTTGTGAAACTGTCTCTGACTTTTTCCTCAAGAAATCCCCCAACTCGCTTTGAACTTGAGCTTGAAATTGCGATTTTCCAGCACCGTTCCGGAGGACATCCAGGCTGTACCTCCTGACAGGTGCCAGGCTGCTGACGAGGAAACAGTGAAAGAACATTCAGGCACAGGGTGCTGCTGTGTAATGGAGTTAAAGGTTTATAGATACACATGATTATAATTTTAACGTGCATTGTAACGGAAAATAAAGTTAAGGTGGAGAATGATTTCATGGAGTCATTAAGATTTAGAAGAGACATTTAAGATCAAGTCCGACCATCCTGCCACTGTAACCCTGAAACCACAAAACCACATCACCTGGTGCCAAGTTCAGATGTTTCTCGAACACCTTCAGGGTTGGTGGCTCCACCACCTTCCTGGACAGCCCCTTCCAATGCCAGACCACCCTAACAGTGGTGGGTTTTTTTCCTAATCTCTCATTGGAATCTCCCATGTCTCTGCTTGAGGCCATGTCCACCGGTCCTATCACTGTAGGCATAGCAGAAGAGACTAAATCATAGAAATGTGGAATCAGCTTGGGAAAGACCTCTGAGATCATCCAGTCCAACCTGTGACTGATTACTCCCTTGTCAACTGGACCATGGCCCCAATTGCCACATCCAGTCTTTCCTTAAGCACCTCCAGGGTGGCTCCACCACCTCCTTGGACAGTCCATTCCAATGTCTAATTACCCTTTCTATGAAGAAATTTTTCATAATATCCAACCTCAACCTCCCCCTTTTGAGGTTGTTCCTTCTTGTCCTGTCCCTTGTTCCCCAGGAGCAAAGCCTGACCCCCACCTGGCTGCTCCCTCCTGTCAGGAATGTGACAGAAGAGTAGAGTGAGAAGGTCCCCCCTGAGCCTCCTTTTCTCCAGGGTGAGCCCCCAGAGTTCCCTCAGCTACTTGTGGTGCTCCAGCCCCTTCCCAGCTCCATTCCCTTCACCGGACAGGCTCCAGCCCTTCAATGTCCTTCCTGAACTGAGGGGCCCAGCACTGGACACAGGAATTGACACAGCTGCTCCTGTCCCTGTCTCGTCCTCATCTCTGTCACTGTCCCTGGCTTCTCATGGACCTGTTTAGTCTAGAGAAGACTGAGAGGAGATCTCATTAATGCATATAAATATCTCCAAGGCAGGTGCCAAGAGGATAATGCCAGATCCTTTTCAGTGGTACCCAGTGACAGGATGAGGAACAATGACCATGAACTAAACCACGAGAAGTTCCACCTCAGCCTGAGGAAGAACTTCTTTTGATGGAGGGTGGCAGAGCCCTGAAGCAGCTGCCCAGGGAGATTGTGGAGGCTCCCTCTCTGGCAACATTCCAAACACACCTGGACCTGTTCCTGTGCCACCTGCTCTGGGTGACCCTGCCTTGGCAGGGGGGTTGGACTGGATGATCTCCAGAGGTCCTTCCCAACCCTAACGATTCTGGAATTCTGGGATTCTGTGGAAATGAGCCCCAGGCTCAGCCTCCCCTGTGGCTGCAGGGAAGCTGCCGGGCGAGCGGCCCAGGAAGGTCAGCCCTCGGTCAGGGGGGCAGGATGGCTCTTGCCAGCTAAGCAGGTTTTGTTCTCGGTGCAGAAAGAGAGTAGTTTTGTTAAAACACTTTGAAAAATTGGCACGTACTTCCTCTCTGCCCGGCTGAGAAGAGCTTCCCGGTACTGCAGGGCTGCAGCACCAGGCTGAGCAAACACCCCGGGTCTGGCCTCTCACGGGGCTATACAGTGAGCAAAAGAGAGTGGGAATCTTTATCTGATACTGAGTTAAAAGGAGCAAAGACATTATTTTCAATGGCAACCCTTCATGTGAGGGGTAGAACAACTCATAGGCTGAGGGACCTGCAAGGACTGAAAATCCGAAGGACTGAAAATCCAACACTTCATTCAACCCAGCCGTAAGCAGAGCTGTTCTTTAGGTAATTTGTTTAATAAATTAACTACCATCAGTTATGCCACCATAGTGCAAAGATTGCATTAAACATTTGTCTCTCCTTACATCTCCTGGCCTTTGATATCTGCTGAGTTTTCCTCTCAATGTTTTTCTGCTTTTTTTCCAACATTAATCATAACTTAGAAAAAGGGAGAAATAACTGAGGAAACTGTGAGGGGAGTTTAGAATAAGGATCAAACTCTGCAGTGAGTATTAGTGTTCACACCTTAGAGGATGGCCCCACATGGAGATAAACTCCATGGGAATTCTTTCACAGGGCCTTACCAAAAAAAAAACCCAAACATTTCTCATAGGAGAACAGGATGTGATATAAAATTAATACAGTGATCCATGGAGCACATCCTGGTGCTCTTGGTACAGATGTGAAAGCAGTAATTCCTGAGCTCTAAGTTTTAAAACTAAGTTTTAAGATATTTGACTCATCTCACATCCCTAGCTGCAGAGGACTCCTGAGTTTCTACAATGCATCAGTTAAGTGTTGGGGAGTCCTTGACCTTCCATTCCTCTTCCCTTCACGTGGGGAGCTCTCCAAAACTCCTGGGTACTCCATTCCCAATCTCCTGGCACAGGAGCACGTCTCTGGGCACGCTGCTCAGCGGGAGGGGCTGTTCCTGCCTTGGATGACGATGTTCCCTGGAGAGGGCTCAGCATCATCCAGGTCAGGTGTGAAGCCAGCTGCATCCTCCAGGCTTCATATTTAAGGCAGGGTGAATAAGGTCTTTCTCTGCTTGGCTTTTTTCCTTCCTCTTTGCCACTTCTTTCCTTAGCTTTCCTGGAAAGCCCAGGAATGTCGGGAAACAAATGCTGCCCGTTTGCTCTCACAGCTCTTCCCAGGAGGCTGCTAAGGAAGCTTTTCATTTTGAGTACTTGTGCCCCAGGCAGGACAATGGGCTCTGGAGATACTCCTTTAACCATTGCCTTGCTGGCAGACCTGAGCTTAAGTCAAGCCTCTCTCTATGCCACAGTTTGCACAAATTTTTTTTTTTTTTTTTTTGTAAACGGCTTTGAAATCTTCCTGGAAGAAACTGCGTGCTGAAACCGAGCCTCCACTTGCCACTTGCTTCACTTACATTACCCCTTCCTTCCCCTCAGGGCTGTCCCCAACTTCCTTACATAGAAAGGTGGCTTACTCACCACACGCCTTTTGTGTTGGATGATTCAACTTCTGATGTGTGAAGAAGGGGCAACCACGTAGGAAATGTGACTTTTAAAGAAAAGGGGGGGATTCCCTTGGCAGTGCTTTCCGCAAGAGAAACTAAACAATTGTGAGTGGGTCTGTTGAAAAGATCCCAGCTCGTGGGGTTTCACAAGGAGACCAGAGGGTCAAAATCCAGCTTTCAGCAGACCTTTTCCCAGCCTGGACACACTCAGTGTGAGAGGCTGGGAGGGATCTGTGGGCTCTGGAGAGCCCATGGACACACACTATCATCCTGTGATATGATAACCAAAAGTCTATTTCCACTACAGCATTCCCCCCCTGCATGGGGTATGACCACCCATGGAAACTTGCAGCTACACAAATACCACTGCATTTACCATACAAAGCAGGAGGTAAAGGGGACTCCCCAGAGAATGTCTTTCTGCACTATCTGGGGGGCAGAGAGGCCAGGATGAACTTGGGGAGTCAGAAATCCGGAGGGAGCTTGTACGGCTGCTGCCCGTGCTCCCCACCACTCTTCCTGCTGTTCAAGTCTCTGGTTTTCTTGACCAACAAATTCACACAAAAAGCAGCCAGGCTGTGTCAAGGACTGGAGAATTCTTTGCTTTCCACAAGTGTGGGTTTCGTGATTAGACGCCCAGGAGTGTCTGCCCTAGACAAGCCTCTATAATCTGATTTAAATGCCTCGTGCTTCATGTGGCAGATCTGCCCAAGAGCATTAACTGCTGGGGTGGTTCACCTGGGCACAGGTGAAATCTCAGCTCATCTCTGACCATGTGTTTGGTGCTGTGGGTCACTCACAGATGTTAACAAAGCTGAATTTACCTTGGGCATCTTCTGTAGAAGTTACACAAAGTAGCTTTATAATAGAGGAATATCCATAACCTTCATCATAGCTTGTGAGAGAAGACTAGAAATAGGAAAAACCTCACACCTGACCTGTGACGGAGGAGGAGTGTTTGGGGGATCGGAAGGATTTAAAGTTACCGGAATCTTTGGAGCTCAGCAAGGCTGAAGAGCTCACACTTCAGCGTGAGCTCTTCAGAGCTATTTCTCCTGGATCTCCTGCAAGACCATTTTATTTTTGAACTCACTTAAAGACCCAGATTTCAAATGTTTCTTGTGAATAAGACACCTCTATTCCTCAGTGCAACTGTTAAAGCCAGTATGTTTGGATGAAATGACAACTTTTATTCCTTCAAGTATATGGGGCATGGGCAGTTGTTGGTAGCTGATCCTTTGCTTAGGCCAGGGTTAGTACCACACCTGGAGTATTTCCTTCCAGCACCACTTGTGTAACAAACCAAGTTGTTTTGCTTTAAGTTGCAAATGGTTCAGAGGAACCATTGTAGATTATAACAAGTTTTCCTGTTTTGCCTACCAACCCAAGAAAATGAGCTACACCTCTTCATGTGCTCCTTACTCTGATATTATGTCCCAAAGAATTCCTTGCATGTACTCCTGCCAGTATCTCTCTCTCAGAGATGGAAGCACTTTTGTTCCCTATCATCATCAAAATGCCTGCATGCCTTTGCTGTCCTTTCTTTTGCTTCCTGAGTCCACTCTGAACTCCCTTTCTCCTGCCTTTTGCTTCCAGGACCGTCTGTGCTACTGGAGTTTGTCACCCTTGGCATTTCAGAGGGGCAGCAGGATCCAAGCTTGGTTTGGCAGAACCAAACAGCACCTCAGCCCCTGAATTATAAGACACCACAAACAAGAGGAATTCTCCTCCTACTCTTTTTGGCCATCAGCTGATGCCTTGAAGCATGAGGCAGGATAACTTTGATGCCAGTGTGGAATGACAGGTTGCTTATCATCTGCTCCATGCAGAGTGTCTGATCCAGCAGCTGCCATGACTTACAGGGGAATTCCACATGGGAATGACTGGGCAAACACAGGGGAAAGGCCTTCCAAAGCACTGGCTTGTCTGGGTGCTATGAAAGAGCAGAGCTGAAGATAAAACCCTTCCAAGAGGGGAGCAAAGCAATTGGGAAAGCAGCCTGTGCCTTCAGGGTATTACTGTTCATGGCAAAAGCTCTGCTCTGAGCTCAGAGCCAGCCTGCTCCCCTCAAGTGTGAGAACCACAGATCCTAAACCCAGAGCAGTCACAAACACCACGGTGGGGAAGGCACTGCCCTGAGAAACAGCTGCACATGTGTGGGGAGCGTGGGTGCTCCCCATGTGGCATGGAAACATGGATGTGAAGTGTGTGACGTGCACATGGCTGGGGGTATAAATGTGCCTGTACAACCTGTTCCTGTGTGTCCTGGGCACACAGGGACAGTGCCAGCTGTGTTGGGTGGGATCAGCTCGTGGAGAGCGTGGCATGAGTGCCTGCTCAGGACATGTATAGGTGACACTCTGGGCACATTCAGGTGTGAGCACACACTCCCATGTGTGTGTTCTCTGTGGTGTGTGAGAAGGTATTCACACAAAGGGCAGTGCCTTTTGGCCGGGAAGAATTCCTGGGAATGCGTCATCCAAGCCCTGGCACAATCAGATTCTGTGTGAGGACTCAGCCTCTCCTCCTGCCCAGCTGTGCTGGCAGCTAAGCTGGGGGCAGCAGAGGAAACTCTGCCACTTTCTGGAGGAATCAGGCAAAATCTTGCTGGAGTTCTTGGCTTCCAGTGCTGCCAGTCGGGTACTGTTCCGCCCCTACCCTGTGGCATGAGTCAGTTCCACTGTGAGGAAGCACTCTAACCATGTGGTCTTCCTCTGCTCATGTTCATCACAATTTCCGCACAAGATAAAGCCACCAACTCCCCAAAGTGCCCATCTGGCTCCTGCATCCACAGCTGAGCTGTCCAAGGTTGGTGGCATTCAAGGGCCAGATGCCCAAAGCGCTGCTCAGCCCCCACACATGCACAACACTCAGTCACCACACCTTGACCTTAGTTTTACCTGACTCCACAAACTCCAGAATAATGTTATGCCTTTCTTTTCTGCATCACTTCAGCACATGCTGTCCCCACTAGCCTGGCCCCCAGAGCCAGCTGGGATCTACAGGGCTCTGCAACAGGTTGTGACCTGAAACTCTGGGGGATGGGGCTGTCATTCCTTGGAGCCTACACACCCTGGGGAGCTGTGGCCGAGCACAGTGATGTGACCATAGATCGACCCCCTGAAGTGCCACCAGTGCTGCCCTGGACACCGCATCACCCCTCGCGGACCATTGGCCTCCATCGGCTTCTGCCCCTGCTTAAAACCCAGGCCCTAAGACCTTAGCCCGCTCATTCCATTCCATTCCATTCCATTCCATTCCATTCCATTCCATTCCATTCCAGTGAAGTCCAGTCCAGTCCATTCCACTCCACGCCCTCCCAGCACCTCCGCGCGCTCCCACGAGCGCCCCCAGGCGGCGGCCCCCCGCCTTCATGCAAATAACCACGGAGCGGCGGGTGCTGATTGGCTGCGGCGCGCAGCGGTGGCGCCGCCCCTGGCGGGTGTCGGTGTCCGCAGGCAGGTGCGCCCGGCCGGGGCCGCTCCTCCGCCGAGCTCCGCTGGTACCGCGCACCGCTCCGCGCCGCTCCGCACCGCCACCATGACCGTCACACGGCTCGACCAGGGCCAGCGCTACCGCCCGCGGATGGCTTTTCTGAAAAAGGTGAGGGTTCAGCAGCACTGGGGACAGCCGCACCATTATGGGCACACCGGCACCGCGTCCGGGAGGGGCGATGCGATACCCAGGGCAGCTCTGGCGGTGCTTCGGGTGATGTGTGTTCACAGCATCTTGCTCGGCCACGGCTTCCCGGGGCATCGCTGGGCGTGTGGGGTCCTAGGGGTGACAGCCCCTCCCCGGGAGTTTGGGGCCGTGACCTGTTGCAGAGCCCCGTGGATCCCAGCTGGCTCCGGGGGGCAGGCTGGAGGGGCAGCGTGTGCTAAAGTAATGGAGAAAATAGAACGGTAATGTTCATTATGTTTTGTAGCTTATCTCAGCTGATTGATTCTCCTGACACGTTTTCTCCCTCTCCCATTATTTTTCTTCAAAATCCCTCAAAGCCGCGTTCTTTCCCACGAATAAACCCATCATCTGCAGTGCCAGGCCACCCAGTGTAGCTCTGGTCCAGTTGGTCCGGTGTGTGTGTTCCCAGTGCTTTCAGCTGATGTCCACATTCAGAGGGTGTATTACAGCCAACTGTCTGCTCTCTGCCTCCTTCCAGTTTTTCAGAAATGAGCGTATTTGTGACCAGAAGCAGTAGAAGGAGTGGGATGAGGTATGCCCACGCTTTTGGCTGTAGTGCGTAATTTTATAAAGCATTTGGTGGGCTTTTTCTGTAACATTCATTCAAAGCATAGCCAGTTGTAGTGTAGCTGGTATCTGCAGATTTTAAAAAGCAGAGTGTTAAGCTAGCTTTTCTCCCACCCACCTCTCTTGAGTGTGGCTTATCCTATTGAATGGAATTAACTGAATTTCCAGTGACAGGTACAGCCAGCGAGTTGCTGTTCAAATTGTAGTTAGCTTTCCTCGACACCCACAACCTAAGGAGGATTCCAGGGGTAAACGGAGGGGAATTTGAGGGTATTCAATGCTAAGCTATGAGCCTGGCAGTGAGTGCACTGTGCTTACTACATCAGGGAAGTAAAGAGGGTATTTTCTTTGGTGCTGTGTCTTGCACAGGGTAAATTTGGCAGGGGAGCCCTGCCAAGGGAAATACTCTGGGCCAAATTCTGTACTGAGTAATACTCGGTGGAGCTGCGTGCGGGGGTGCAGAGGAGAAGCTGTGTGCTTTGAGAAAACAACCGCCAGCAGCTGTGCTTCAGCTGCTCCGTGGGAGTGCAGCAATCTCTGCACAGTGCTCCGAGTTCTTCAGGTGGGAAGATCAGTGAAAACACAGCGAATCGCTGTTACAGAGTGTGCACCACTCACACTGTGAGCAGCCAGCGGGGCTGAGCACTTCCAGTGCTTTGCTAGTCTAAGACCTGTTAGCAGTAGGAAAGGAAGGAAGCTCCTGGTGGTCAGCGAAAGCCCTTGGCTCTCGTCTCTGCTTTCATTCCTGCTCTGTTTTTTCCAGACCTTGGAGGAGCTGTGTTTGGAGCCTTAGTTCTTCCATGGCAGCGTGGTCTGTGTGCAGACAGCCACGTCCTCAGAGCTGCCTGTAAACACCAAGGCCCTTTACTGGTTGCCCATGGCGGGAGCTAAGGATGCTCAGCATGCACCCAGTGAGCACCTTACAGGCTTAGACCCATGAGGAGCTAAAATCCTAGAAAGAAGCTTTGTTAATTGCTTAAGCCTGTGCTCACGNCATTCCATTCCATTCCATTCCATTCCATTCCATTCCATTCCATTCCATTCCAGTGAAGTCCAGTCCAGTCCATTCCACTCCACGCCCTCCCAGCACCTCCGCGCGCTCCCACGAGCGCCCCCAGGCGGCGGCCCCCCGCCTTCATGCAAATAACCACGGAGCGGCGGGTGCTGATTGGCTGCGGCGCGCAGCGGTGGCGCCGCCCCCGGCGGGTGTCGGTGTCCGCAGGCAGGTGCGCCCGGCCGGGGCCGCTCCTCCGCCGAGCTCCGCTGGTACCGC
This sequence comes from Erpornis zantholeuca, assembly GCA_013400515.1. Classification (NCBI taxonomy): domain Eukaryota; kingdom Metazoa; phylum Chordata; class Aves; order Passeriformes; family Timaliidae; genus Erpornis; species Erpornis zantholeuca. The sequence continues at coordinate 69,999 of VZTN01024299.1, read as the reverse complement.
GCACCGCTCCGCGCCGCTCCGCACCGCCACCATGACCGTCACACGGCTCGACCAGGGCCAGCGCTACCGCCCGCGGATGGCTTTTCTGAAAAAGGTGAGGGTTCAGCAGCACTGGGGACAGCCGCACCATTATGGGCACACCGGCACCGCGTCCGGGAGGGGCGATGCGATACCCAGGGCAGCTCTGGCGGTGCTTCGGGTGATGTGTGTTCACAGCATCTTGCTCGGCCACGGCTTCCCGGGGCATCGCTGGGCGTGTGGGGTCCTAGGGGTGACAGCCCCTCCCCGGGAGTTTGGGGCCGTGACCTGTTGCAGAGCCCCGTGGATCCCAGCTGGCTCCGGGGGGCAGGCTGGAGGGGCAGCGTGTGCTAAAGTAATGGAGAAAATAGAACGGTAATGTTCATTATGTTTTGTAGCTTATCTCAGCTGATTGATTCTCCTGACACGTTTTCTCCCTCTCCCATTATTTTTCTTCAAAATCCCTCAAAGCCGCGTTCTTTCCCACGAATAAACCCATCATCTGCAGTGCCAGGCCACCCAGTGTAGCTCTGGTCCAGTGGGTCCAGTGTGTGTGTTCCCAGTGCTTTCAGCTGATGTCCACATTCAGAGGGTGTATTACAGCCAACTGTCTGCTCTCTGCCTCCTTCCAGTTTTTCAGAAATGAGCGTATTTGTGACCAGAAGCAGTAGAAGGAGTGGGATGAGGTATGCCCACGCTTTTGGCTGTAGTGCGTAATTTTATAAAGCATTTGGTGGGCTTTTTCTGTAACATTCATTCAAAGCATAGCCAGTTGTAGTGTAGCTGGTATCTGCAGATTTTAAAAAGCAGAGTGTTAAGCTAGCTTTTCTCCCACCCACCTCTCTTGAGTGTGGCTTATCCTATTGAATGGAATTAACTGAATTTCCAGTGACAGGTACAGCCAGCGAGTTGCTGTTCAAATTGTAGTTAGCTTTCCTCGACACCCACAACCTAAGGAGGATTCCAGGGGTAAACGGAGGGGAATTTGAGGGTATTCAATGCTAAGCTATGAGCCTGGCAGTGAGTGCACTGTGCTTACTACATCAGGGAAGTAAAGAGGGTATTTTCTTTGGTGCTGTGTCTTGCACAGGGTAAATTTGGCAGGGGAGCCCTGCCAAGGGAAATACTCTGGGCCAAATTCTGTACTGAGTAATACTCGGTGGAGCTGCGTGCGGGGGTGCAGAGGAGAAGCTGTGTGCTTTGAGAAAACAACCGCCAGCAGCTGTGCTTCAGCTGCTCCGTGGGAGTGCAGCAATCTCTGCACAGTGCTCCGAGTTCTTCAGGTGGGAAGATCAGTGAAAACACAGCGAATCGCTGTTACAGAGTGTGCACCACTCACACTGTGAGCAGCCAGCGGGGCTGAGCACTTCCAGTGCTTTGCAAGTCTAAGACCTGTTAGCAGTAGGAAAGGAAGGAAGCTCCTGGTGGTCAGCGAAAGCCCTTGGCTCTCGTCTCTGCTTTCATTCCTGCTCTGTTTTTTCCAGACCTTGGAGGAGCTGTGTTTGGAGCCTTAGTTCTTCCATGGCAGCGTGGTCTGTGTGCAGACAGCCACGTCCTCAGAGCTGCCTGTAAACACCAAGGCCCTTTACTGGTTGCCCATGGCGGGAGCTAAGGATGCTCAGCATGCACCCAGTGAGCACCTTACAGGCTTAGACCCATGAGGAGCTAAAATCCTAGAAAGAAGCTTTGTTAATTGCTTAAGCCTGTGCTCACGCTTTGCTGCCAGCTGACACACACTGTGCCTGGGCTGCTCCAGCTGCAGGGAGGGATTCCTGCCATGCTCTCAATCTGTGGGCCCCATGTGCTACTGTGCACCTCCCTGTGCTGCCTCTCCAGCACAAAGCTGGTGACCACAGCAGCAATCCTGCCCTGGGACACAGGGAGAGGACAGGAGGTTGCTTCAGGGGTGCTGGGCAGTGCCCTGTTCTTGCTGTGAGGCTGGATGGGGATCTTGGTCTTTATGGCTGAACTATGAGGGGATCAGAGGCCCCCAAGGCCCTGTAATACCTGCTCATCATGCTAGCACTTAGGTTGTTTTATTCTATTTTCCCCCCCTTCTAAACCATCTTGGCTGGAAGAAAAATGACCCAAAAGTCTGTTGGGATAGTGAGCAAGCCTCTGACATGCATTTTGGCTGGACACTGTGAGAACTTGAATGAACCTGAGCTCTTGGTGCCTGTGCCTGCTCCAGCAGCCAGATCTGGCTGCGCTGGGCATCAGCTGGCAGAGCTGGGCTGTGCTCTCCAGGAGCTGCTGGGCTGGGTATTTTTCCTTGCTGTGCTACATGAGCTGCACCGTGACTCACACCCTGTGGGTAGGGCTGATGGATGCCTTCTTCCTCTGCCTCCTCCTCACTCTGGTCCCTGGTGGCTTCTCCCAAGCTGTGCAGCAGCCAGGGAGGGACCACCCCAGGGCCTGCAGCATGGCTGGGGGCTTTTCCAGCCTGCCTTTGCTTCTCCAGGCTTAGACTTTCCAGCAGCTGCTGGCCCTCATCTTCTTGGGCATTTCCCGAGGTGTGTGAGCACCTGAATTGTGGTTTTGCAGACTCCTGCTTTCTGTTTAAGTGAGGCCCTGAATATGGCTGAAGCTGAGCATTAGGCCAAGCTCAGCCTCATCCCATCCTCCCTTGCCCTGTTCCAGGCTGGGAGATGCCAGTGCTGCATCTTTCTTTGGAAAAAAATCCCCTCCAGACTGGGAAGAGCCAGCTACAGCCCTGCCCTCCCCAGTCACAATTTACTTCCTTTAGCTGAGGGATCACTCAGTGGGAACATGCCACTTCCCCTCAGCTTTAATTAAGAAAAAGCAGGAAGTTTTAGGTGGTTAACAATGGATGTTTTTCATTTCTTCTTTTTTTCTGATCACCCATCAATGTGCAAAGCAAAACTGGTAGTTGTAGACCATGAAAACAATTGAATGAGCCTTCAGAGGCCAGAGTCGGGATAAGGACTGTACTGTTACCTTGGAAATCAGAGCAGGTAGGGCTGATCCTTGCAAACAGCATCAGGCAGTGAGCAGGGCTAGAACCTGGCAAATAGTCATGATGGAGAAAGCAGCAGATGTTTAATCATAGCACCAGGAGTGTGCACTCAGCTGGGAACTGGAAATTCCTGCTGGGAAAAGTGGATCTTTCTTATGTCTGAGGGAAAGGTGTCTCTGTCTGGGTTGATGCTGAGAAGGGCTGAACTCCTCACCTTGGCAGTGTTTTGCTGTTGCATTTCAGAGTCTTAGTACCTGGAACTTGTGATGGTTTTTCTTACTTAATGGGGGTTTGAGTTCTGCTGTGCACTCAGAGAACCCTGTGACTCTGTGCAGTCAGAGGTGGGACAGTTTTCCTGTTGTGTCCTCAGTGGTTTTCAAGGGGAGTTCACCTCCAGGCAGAGATTCCAGCTGATCTGAAGGGAAATCTCCACAGGGCTCGTGCCTTGAGGTGTTTCTGTGCATGAGGTGAGCTCACCCCGGAGCCTGCCTCCTTTGGCAGTCCCGATATTTACCTCTGTGTGCATCTCCACCATCAACCAGCATCAGGAAGTGGCTTCTGGCTCTGCAAAATTCAAACCAGACAGCTCTTTCCTGGCTGAAAGCGTGACAGAATGTGCTAGAGCCCTTAGCAAAGCAAGGAAGTGTTGGTGCTGTGTCTGAAGCAGCCCTCCTGGCCTCCCTCTGGCAGGCTGGTGCTGATAGCAACTCCTGATCCCTGTAATCAGTGTTCCCTTGGGAGAAGAGACAGAGACAGGCTGAGTTTTGATCAGCAAGGTGGATGGTTTGCAGCAAGAGCAGCAGGCACCCCCCAAGAGCAGCTCCTTGTTTTTTAATAGATTTGTCATTTCTCCAGTGACAAGGGGAGTGTGGCAGAGCATGGACATGACAAGAGTTGAAGAATTGCTGGTTAAAGGAAGGGACCATGCTGCACTGGGGGGCTGGGGGTGGGAGGTTCTGAGGCAATTCCGTGCTCTCAGCTGGTTGAAGATCTGTCTTTTGAGCCCACCTGGAGAACAGCAGCCCTGTGCTGAAGCAGGATGTGCTGTGCTGCCTGAGCCTGGTGGGATCCTGGTGGGATCCTGGTGGGTGCTCACAGCACTGGGACAGGGGGATGAGCAGGGCTGTGTGTGCCCCCAGTATCTCTGTTCTCTGTGAAGGGACTGTGCAGACACAGAGAGTGACTTCCCATCCTACCTGGGTTTGCTTGGAATCCCAGTTTCCTAAATGAGTGCCCTGCCTGCTGGACCATCCTGCTTCACCCCATCCCACGCAGCCTTGAACTTTCTGAGGCTGAAATTGTGGGTTGTCTTAAAAGATCTGAAAAATGTCTTCATATTCCATCACTTTGGGTCTGGTTTTCCTCTTTTAAAATATTTTATAAGTATTTATACGAATATTTATGTTAAGTTTTACCAGGCTTCTCCATTTTAGCATTAATTTGTCACTTGTCTTTAAAAGCAGTTGAAAATCCAGTTTTACTGACAAGCCCAGAGTGTATCCTGTCACTACAGCTTAAATCCTCACAGAACTTGGCAAGACTTGGGACTGAAGTCACTGTGGTGCCTGTGAAGACAATACTCTTCATTATGCATGCATGTCATCAAGTCACACTCGTTAAATCCTCTACTCCCAGTTAAAAAGCTACAGCCTCACCCAAAACAAATGTGTGGTGAGACCAAATTGGTCCTGTTGGGCCAGTTTTGGTTTAATGACACTGGAAGCAGAAGACAAAAAGAAGAGCATCTTCCCCAAAGCTTTCATGGCACTCAGATAATCAAATCGAGGAGAGGAGGAGTGTGCCCCAACTCCATCCATCTGAGCACAGATCTCAAGTGAAAGCAGAAGCTTTGTGCTTTTGGAATGCACTTTATTTGACTTCCTACCAGCTTTTGGTGCTGGTAGGAAGTCAAATAAAGAGGAGGAAAATACTTTTGAGAATCTTTATCTTTAAAAGAAGATAAAGATAATTTGGAACCATAAATAAAAGAAATCTGTCCCTGAGCATGAGACTCATTCTCTGTTATAAATGAGTCACCAGGATCCCTGAGGAATCCTAGGCAGGAGATGCTGCTGGGTAGGAGGATGTCTCTGTCCCATCCCTGGAGGGGCTGAGCTTTGCTGGCCATGGGCTGAGACCCTGGGTGGGTGAGTGCAGCTGTGCCAGGGATGGTCAGAGAGCCCTTTGCAAACCTCCTTGTGCCCCTCCTAACAGAAGCACAGGTTTTATTCCCTCCTCGTTTCTCTTTCTAAGTGCCCCAGCAAACAGCCCACTGAGCCAGAGAGGGACCTTGATGGGTAGCAGAGATTTTATTTATTTATTTCTCCTCAGCTCTCACGGAGTGGTTCTCTCCTGTCCCTTGTGCTCACCCTGGCTGTGTGTGTTCAGTGGCAGTGACCCAGTGAGTCAGTGTGAGCTGCCATGGGCTGGAGGTGGCACCTCTGGTGCCAAGGGGAGCTTCAGAGAGGGCTGTGGCCACTGCATCCATTCCTGTGGCACATCACTGCCCACCCCTCTGGAATGCTGCCTGGAGCTGTGATGCTCCCAGGGCTCCCACTCCTGAAATCCATCCCATCCCATCCCCTGCTTTGCAGATCGAAACACTCGTGATGGAGATGCAGAGCCCAGACACAGGAATCAAGACACAGACACAGACAGTGATGGTCGCCAACATCCCCCACGCTGTGACAGGTAAGAGCTTCCCTCAGGGAAGGACTGGGCCAAGTTCAGCAGGGAAAAGCTGCTTGTGGACCCCAGAGCCTGGCTGCATGCTGGAGCTCTGTTCCCCATAAATATCTGCTGTACATCATTTGAAATGTACCTGCTCCCTTTATCTTGTTCTCACTCGTGTCGCATTTCATTCCTGCTCTTTGAATCAGACACAAAGGTTGATCCCCAGGCACTTTCAGCTGTCTCATGGGGGTTAACTCAAGTGACCTTGCCTTCTCTTAGCACGGAGGTGGGGACATGCTGCAGCCTCCAGCCCTCTCAGGCTCCCGGGGAGGCTGGATCACAAATAAAGATAAATATTAAAATCCAATTAAAACAAGCAGCCTGGAGGCAGACTGAAAGATGGTGCTTCAGAAATGAGCAATAAACAATTAGTCTCCCTTTTAATGTTTACTGCTAGTAATAATTCTTCTTGAGTAGGCAGGAAAAGAACAAAATATTCAACCCACTTCTCTGCCTGTAAATGACAGCTTCTCCTCCTTCAAGGAGGCTGAAGGAGCAGCAGACAGGAGCTGTGCTGTGTCATGAACAGTGTTACAGGCAGCTCTTATCACAGCCTCCTTGTGCCTGCTACTCCTTTCACCAGACACTATCAGCCCCTCTGCTTCCCTGTTCTCCAAGCCTCCACAAAAGCTCTTGTGAGGAATCCTCTGCTATAAATATTCACACATACTCCATACCCAAGTTTCCTTCTCCTGCTTCGCTCTTTCTTCAGCACTTTGAAATTCAGAACAAAAACTCCCACTGAAACCAGTGAGTTTGCTCCAGGCAAGACAGGAGACTTTCCCCACTGTGTTTGCAAAGCCTTGTAGGCCCAGCGAGTTGTTTGCCCCAATTTTTTTTTTTTAAATGAGGCTGCAGAGCCACTGAAGTCACTTGCCTATGGGAAGAGGCAGTCAGTGAAAGGGTCAGGAGAACGTGGACACATGTGAAGCCTGCTCTCAGCAGCACCTTCAAGGCACTGCAGTGCAAACCACATCCTGGCTTACACAGCTATTATGCAGCTGAGCTGGGTGGAGGCTTTGCCTGTACAGAGGAGCTGGCCTTGCCTCCCAGAGCTGACAGGGAATAGTTAAGGCAGCACAAAGAGGAGATTCCCTCTGCTGCAGAGGATGCCCCATGCAGATGAAGTGCAGGGGAATGAGAACTTCTCTTCTTGTCTGCCCAATGTAAAATCCCACTTCCTAAAAGTCCATGGGTGTCTGATGTGCTGGCACTTGCCCTCGTTGCCTGCTCTCTGCTTTACTCTGGTTCCTTAACTAGAATTGCTACAAGTTCCCTCTTGCACAAATCATAAATTCTAGTCCACCTCTGAGAGACAAGTGACTTCCACTCCCTCTGTGTGCTGGTCATCCCTCTCTAAATTGATATTTTTAGTGCTGGTTGGCTTCTGGGTGTTGCAAAAGAGACTGATTCATGTTTGGTGAGGGTGTGGTGAAGATATTGGGGAACAGGACACAGATGCACTGGAGAGAGCCTGGCTCTGCCTGTGCAGGAAGCTAAATAGTTAAATTCAGTGAAAGTCAGTAAAATGGCTCACAAATAAACCTCTATGTTAAATGTGCACCTTTGGGGGAAAGTGCTTACAGAGGGAGCTGCCTAGAAATGAGTGATGAGATAATCCTTTAATTTCATCTATTTCAGGAAGCAGGCAGTAGGATAAGAGCTCTGAGCCCCTATTAGAAAGTTAAGTCATCACCACAATGTCAAGAAAGGTCAACTCCTCAGTCTGCTATCCTAGGGGAGGTTTGGAGGGAAAGGCCAGGAACTGATCAGGGAACAAGTGCATTTTTGCCCTCTTTAAATGGAAGGAGGTTCAGAAATTCGCCCCCAGAACGTAAAACTAAAACTGCTGGAAGTTTATGCTGCCTATGGGTCCAACTGCTCACAGTCCAGCAAAAGAACTGGGAGAGATAAAATGTGTGTGAATGTGGAAATCTTGTTTCCTTTTGATAAATCCTGTAGCCACTGCAGCATGGATGTGAGATTTGGACATCCCTTGTATCCATTGAAGGGCTCTCAGAGGGCCAGTCACTGCTCTAACAAAACTGAGACAGGACTGCTCTGTGAATCTGGAGGTTCTTTGCAGTGAATCCTTCAAGGCAAGGTGGAGCAAAACTTTCCCTTCCCTGTGAAAGGTGTTGCATTCCTTAAGCCCTTTCCAAGGCACTGCTGAGGGTTTAGGTGCTGCTCTGCCACCTGAGCTGCTGCCCACTGTCTCTGTGCCATCCCAAGGTCACTGCCTGCCTCAGGCTCCCTCTGCCAGGGCTGGATGCCCTGGGGAGTGCCAGCATGGGCAGTGGGAGCCCAGCAGGGCATTTTATCTGTGCCTCCTTTGCTGGGCATTTGAAAGTACATCTGCAACAATTTTTTTTTTTTCCTCGGTGGGATCCTGAGCACGGTGAGGGGTGAGGACTGGAGAGGTCTCATTTCCACCCATGGGTTTGGGCACACTCCTGATTTCCATACCTGACCTTTGCTTTGCTTTGCAGGTAATGATATAATGCAGTGGATTCTTCAGCGCCTGCAGATCACTGCGGAAGGTGAGTAAAAATGTAACAACCGAGGCTTTCTCAGCTTCCAGTTGTAAAACTTTAAGGTCTTTGAATTCTCTCCTGCATTGGAGCTAACTTTTAATTCCAGTAAAGTGTTCTGTGCAATCAAAACATCTGCATTCTCCATTTTCAGAGGCATTCCACCTGGGAGACCTGTTTGTCAAATATGGATATATCTACCCTCTTCAGGAGCCAAAGAACCTCACCCTTAAGGCAGATGGCAGCCTCTACAGGTTTCAAGTGAGTTGCAGCTCCTCAAAGCTGTTGTGAGGGAGTCCAGCACTAGTTTTTATTAAAAACAGGCAGCTGGGGCAGTTCCCAGGAGCTGTGTAGCTGTGTGGGAGGAAGGAGAAGACTCAGAGAAGTCTGCACAGAGAGGACTCAGATTGCAGTTTACAGGGAAACTCTGATAGTTACTTCAATGAAATTGCTGTACCTGTTCAACTTAAAAATAGCTGTGCTTTCTTCCAAAGGAGTGTTCCCTTCCAGGTCTTGAAGTAGCAAATGGAGCTGCTGGTTGGAAATAGAACAATGTGGGGGGCACTGAATAATGGATACACAGAAAGCACAGTAATGATGGGATGTTATCAATGTTCATGGTTGGACTGTTTCCACTCCATGAGAAATTAGGATACCTTCACTGGTACTTGGAATGAGTTCACGAGTTCAGGGCCTTTGTGCACTAACAAGAAGCTCCTTTCCTTGCAGACCCCTTATTTCTGGCCGGTGCAGAGCTGGGGTGCTGATGACACAGACTATGGTGAGTGGTGGCACTGCCTGTGTCCAGGGGTGTGGGTTTGTCACACAGTCCTGCACTTCATGTTCTTGTGTCTCCACTTGCAATGACCATTTTTTACCCTGGCATTTTTTTTTTCATGCTATTTTATGAATAATTCTCAGTAATGGTGAATTGAGGGTGTGACCATCTTGTGGTGGCCTTGATGAGGGAAAGAGCTTAAGCTCTAATGTTCCACTAAGATCCATTACACAGGAACACATCTGAATTACCTTGTTGGGGAGGGAAGACTTTAAACACAAGATTAGATTTCCCTGAGTAGTTAAGTGTGTTCCTGGATCTGAGCCCAAGGTTGTCTTCCTGTCGATTTGGATCAAGCCCTGCATTCAGAGATGGTTCTTTCTTTATAGAAAGATATATCCAATATCTCCTGATGACTCTTTCCATATGTATCTCTTGTAGCCTTTCTGATGCTTTTTGTTGTAGAGCTGGTCATGAAACTTGGGCTCATCAGTTGGGTTTGCTCCTGTGGGCTGTGCAGTTCCCAGACTGATTTGTCCATGCCCAGGTTGTCCTCTGTGGCTTTTATCTGCACTATGCTGTAGATCTTCCAAGGAAATAGGAAAGCTCATTTTAAATTGGAATTTTTTTATTAGAGCTTGAGCAAAAAACACTGGCCTGTGCTCAGAAAAATTGGGGGTCAAACTCTGAGGAGCTTCAACACCTGAAAGGTTTGGTCCAGTGTCCCTTGAGCCGTGAAAGCCTGGCTGAGTTCCTGAGGGAAGGGTGGCTGCTGGCAGAAGGCACACGCTGCTTGTTCTGCCTGGCTGCTCCCTGCCTGGGCATCAGTGGCAGACCAAAAGCACCAAGATTTGTTTTTCTCTTCACTGAGCTGCTGTGAGCTTGGAGCTCATGCCTGGGAAGATACTGCAGCAGACAAAGGCTCCTGTGTTTGTCATGTGGGTAAATTTTTAATTATTCTTGGACTTGTTGGTCTGACTTACTGCTAATTTGCTTCTACCTCCACAGCAATTTATCTAGCCAAGAAGAACATTAAAAGGAAAGGGGTTTTGGAAGAATATGAAAAGGTGAGGACACACTGCACTTGTTCCATTACAAGACCCTCATTTTCTACAACTTTAGCCCTTTGTTGCTAATGAGTGGAGTATGGCAAAAGAATCACCTCTTGGATTGTGTGAGGTGTTACTCCAGCAGTATCAAAAGCCAACATTTTGCAAGTGAAAAAATGACCAGAACAGAAAACTACTGTGAAGTCAATTATAATTTTAGCAGGGGTAATTGCTCTCCTTGCAATGGTATTTTTGAACTGTTGCAATTCTTGTAATTACGTTCAGAACAATCCAGATTTCTTGGCTCAGTTACCAGCCTGGCCTCATTGAACTATGGAGAGTCAAGAAAACCCCAGCATGGGAGTGCCCTGGTCAGAATTTTCACACTAACTACTTTTTTATTTTTATTCCAGGAACATTACAACATGCTCAATCAAAAAATAAACTACAAGTGGGATTTTGTTATTATGCAGGCCAAGGAGCAGTATAAGTGAGTTGACTTGCATTCCCTTGTTTGCATCACTGGGGAGGGTGTGAGGAGCAGAGCTTGGCTGTCTCAGCACACAGTTAAATCACACATTAAAAACACCAACTGCAGCTCTAAAATGGCTTGGAGAGGAGGTACAGATTTTGCACTTGATGTGGTTCCATGAAGAAGCTGGGTTCTGATGCTGCAAGCCCTCACTAGAGAAAACTTCATTTAGCTCAGTGTTCTCCATGAGTATCTGTGGATCAGGCACTGGACCTAGGGCCTGTTGTTGGTCTGGGTCAGGAGTTACTTGCACATCTCTCAGCTGAATGGAGTGGACTGAATCAAGAAGCAGTAAATGTTCCCAGCAGGAACTTTTGGAGCAAACTGTGGAGTGCATGCTTAAGCACCCAGCTAAAATGACTTGATTTTAGGAGCTGAAACCTCCAAATTCCCAGGAAAGCTGATGAACATGAGATGGGATTACTCCTTTAATCTTTCCTACTTCTGTGGACTCCTCTTACCTTCTTTTAGCTCCTGGCACAGCAGGCAGTGCCTTTGCTGCTCAGCAGCCTCTCTGTCTTCCCTGGGGTGGCAGCCAAGTCCTCGGAACACAGCTCATCAGATAACTGTCTCATTAAACACGAGACTGTTGTTATTGTAAATTGAGGTCAGACTTGGGCTAAGAGATGCCAAATGCAGTTTCAAAGTTAGATTCGGAGCCTGTGTCTGAACCAGTAGATTAAACTCGTCTGAGGCTGTTTGATGGTGCTGCTGGGGCAGACTGGTGCAGAGCATCCACCCTGCTAACCACAGCAGCGAGGCCACATGCAAACAGCCTCTTGGGAAGGCTCCCTTCCCCATGCTCAGGCCCAAATTCTGCTCAGGACTTTTCTGGGAAATCATTACTTGGTCCAAGCCCAAACCATGCTAGTGCCTCTTCTGTTTAATTGTGGAGGTGATTTGGGTTTTAGTGCCTGGGAACACTCCTCAGAACCATTTCCAAGTAGTTTCTCTGAGAAATGGCCCTGCTTTACTGTGAGACAGGGATGAGACATGTCCAGGCTGTATCTCTGGGTGGCACTCCTTGGACTCTGCCTGGGGACATGGGAGAGGGATGAACACGAAGCAGTGGGACTGAGGGCAAGGCAGCAGAAAGCTACCAGAGGGCTGTGTTCCTAATCAAAAGGGGATGTGTCTGCTCCCAGCTCAGCTCAGGAAGATGATGATTTCTCAAAAGCCAGAGTCATGTGTGGCCATGTGAAGATGATCTGCAGCCCAGAATTAGCTGGGGCAGGATGTGGTCAGGGGGTGGCATCGGAACACCACACAGTCAGGCCAGAACCCACGGGGCACAGGAGGCTGGGGTGTGCCCAGCTTCTCGTCCCCGTGATTTTAGGAGGGCAAAATTCATGAATTCCCCTGTTCTTGGCTTTGCAGGGCAGGGAAGGAGCGGAAGAAGGAGGACAGGTACGCCCTGGACTGCCAGGAGAGAGCCTATTGGCTTGTGAACAGAACTCCTGTGAGTAGAAGGTGACAGGGTGACTTCAGTACACAGTGGTGCCCTCCCTGCAGCCAGCTGGGACAAGCTCCCACGTGGAAAGGGCACAGCTTCTGGGCAGTGTGCCAAGGAAGGGTCAGCCCAGGCCTGCCCTGAGTCCCCACCACCTTTCCTTGCTTGCTCTCAAAGGTGCGAGGGAGGGAGGTCCAGCTGCAGCACCCGTGCTCAAAGGGGGGCATTCCCAAATCTGGGAATCAGAGCTTCCCAAGGCACTGCTGGCTGGGAGCTGCTGGCAGTGGAGGCCTGGAGGTCTCCTCCTGCATTTGTGTGACCCACAGCCTTTAAACCAAATGAGTTACAAAGCTTTGATGTTTCCTGTTCACCACAGCCGGGCATGCTGGATGTCCTCGAGTATGGACTGGACCGTGTCACAGATCCCAATGAAAACAAGGTAAACCAGGTGAGACAGGGCTGGCCTTTTTACACACCTACTGAATTTGTTTGGGAGGACCCAGACAATGTCCCTGGGATTGTCATTTTTGGGGCACTGCAGGCTGAGTGTGTCAGCTCAGCTCTAACAGCTGAACAGGCCAGAGGTTGAAGCTCTCTCACCCAGGAGGTGAGGCCCTCAAAATAGGCTCTGGCAGCTTCTTCTGGCTTGAAAATACTTTGTCAGCTTTCTTGCCACACCACTTAGTGTGAGTGCTTGGCTGCAGGACATGTTTTCTTGGCTGGTGAAACTGAATTAAGGAATCCTCTATCTCCAGGTGCTCGTTGCTGCCTTTTTATTAAAGCTGAATGAACTGTGTGGGGTTGTGGGGTGTAAAGGGTCAGTGCAAAGATCCAGCTTTAAAATAAAATGACAGAATACCTCCTAAAGGTATTTAGGGTAGTTAATGTGTGCTAAGAAGATAAAGAATTGGTGTGGTGGATAGGAGACACAAAATGTTGCCAAAAAATGCATATCGTAGGCCATAAAGAAACAGAATCAGTGACCTGGGACCATGAGGGCTGTAACTGGGTGAACTGGTTCAGAGCCCACCATCACACAGATCCAGTCAGTGCATGAGGAGCTGGAGCTGCTCTTCCCTTTCTCCATCATCCCTCTGAGATGATCCTGTCTTTGTGCACTTAACAGAGCTCACTTGGAAGCAAAGTCAAATCATCTCTCAGCAATTAAATGCAAATGTTACTGCCATCACACACACACTCTTCCCACAACTTCCCAGTTTTGTCACAGCCTTTAAACATCTCAGCAGCCAGAGCTGGATAATTGCTTTGGCCAGCTGTGTTCTGTTGCTATAGAGACTGAAAGGGAGCAAAGTGTAGGGTTGGGGTGTATTTTATTTTTTTCTTGCTGTAAGTAGCAGCTGCTGAAAGCTGTTTTTTTGGTTTTTTGGGTTGTTTTTTTTCTTTTTTAAGAGTAAAAAGTAGTGGAAAGGGAGAGGGATAGAAAGAGGAGTAAGCCAACTTCTCGCCCACAGTTTTTCAGCTGACATAGGAGGGATTTTAGGTTTGCAAACGGTCTGAAAAGCTGTATCCATCTGCCAGCTGCCTGGGAGCACAGGGGAAGGGAGCTGGGGGTTCTCTGCCCAGTTGCACCCTGGCCATAAGAGACACAATCAGTTCCCCCTGATTGTCAGGGGATCTCCAAGGAGGGCACAAGCCAGAGGACACAGCTTTGGGTGACTTCCCTGCCCTTCTCCTTTAAGCTGCTCTCTGGGCTGTGCCTCCTCTCTGGAGGCTGAGCTGAAGAGGGAGGGTTCTCCTTGCTCCTCCTTTGATTTTGATAGAGTGATTGAGAAGATGAGACAGCCAAAGCCCACATGGAGCCACCTTTGGACTAGCAGCTTTATTTTTGTCCTCTTCAGGCTGCTCTCACAAACACCTGTGGCTCAACAGCCTTTGGTGAGCAGAAAGGATGGGCCAAGCTCTGATTTGTGTCCCTGTTCCTGTGCAATCCACCTTCACTTTGTTGGCCAGTTGAGTTTTTTACCTTGGCAGTTGAGAAAGGAAATAAAGTAATTAATTTCTGATTTCTTTGGAGCTGACATTAGCATGAACTCCTCTCCTCTTGCTCGGACTCTTTGATGGGCTGCTCCCTCCCTCCCAGATAGAGTCCTCTGGGGATAAACAGGTGCTCAAACACCTTTGAAGGGGACTTTTATTACTGACCTATGGGCATCCCTCATGGTTTTAATGATTTAGGTGCTGTGGATGGGCAGGAGGAGCCAGGCAGAAGTAGCCACCCATTGAACACCTAATTAAGGGATGCTTTAGCCTTTTGTTACCCAGGTCTCAGCTCTCATCAAGCCTCACTGCTTGAGAATCACCACTGAGTGCCTGCAAGTAGCTGCACAGCCTCTGCCTCCTGGAGCCAGAGTCTTTCTGAAAGGTGCTTTAGCTCCCCCAAAAATCACTGTGCTGGATTCGGGGGCTGCCAAAGGAAATGCCCTGGGTTGTTGTATGCAGCAAATCAGCCACAGATGCTCGAGCCACTGCTGGGCTTTGATTTCATGAGTCCCTGTCAGTTTGCCTGATGAAGTTCTGCTGCATCACCACAAGTTTGGAAAGCACAGGGTCAGGGGCAGATGAACAAGACAGGAATAAAAATGGCCATTTGAGCAAAACTGGGAGCATGGACTGTGGCAGATTTGATCTCCAGCTGCTGGACTGGATGCACCAGCACACTGGAGATGAGGGTGGAGATGATCTAATCCCAGGGTCAGGATTTGTCTCTGCAGGCTCTCAGCTGGCTGGGTGTAGGGAGAGGCTGGGTCTGCACCGAGCAGGGGTGTTGGGGTGTGCAGAGGCAGCTGGGTGTATGCTGGGGTGCACTCTGCAGGGTTGGAGAGGCAGATCTTCCTTGCCCAGAGCTCTGGAGGGAGGCTGGGCTGGCTCTGCCCCGTGCTCAGTGAACAATTCCCTGCACAGGATTCCTGCCCCTCGGAGCCTGCCGAGCTCTGTGTGTGGAGCACTCAGGGCAGGGTGAGGGATCTGCAGTGTCCTGGTCCCAAACGAGCTCTGCACAACCTTGTGGTTGTTCTTCATTCCCAGCTCCTTCCAGGCATCCACCCAAAGCTGTTTCCAGGTGCTTATGAGCTCTGTGAACAGGGAACAGTGGCCAGGCAGGCAACAACACCATGACCATCATCTCCCCAGTGTGGTCAGGAAGTCTCACACTGAGCAGAGCAGCAAACAGGTAGCTGACAATTAGCAGATATCCCTGCTCCTGTAGGAGCTGGTGGCCTCAGCTGTGTGGATCAGCTCCAAACACAGGCTCTGGAGCAGGTCCTGGCTGGCTCCCAGCTGGCTCTGCAGCCCCTGTGCCCAGGGAGCTCACAGCCAGTGGCACTGGGGTGTGACCAGGCCAGGCAGGGTGTCCCAGTGCCACGGGGTGTCAGAGGATGTGGAACAGCTCGTGGCACTGGCCTGAGACAGACTGAGGCCTTTCACTAATTGCCATCTTGATTGGAAGCCTGCAGGGCTGGGGAGCTGATCCTCAGTAATTGTGATAAGTCACTCGTTAAGGGCACTGCAAAATTAAATCTCATTATGAGAAATGACTCTTTTGTTCCAAATGTGATTTCCTTCCAAATGAGGCAGAGTGGGTGGGTGGTGCAGGGCACTCTGGCACTGCTGCAGTCAGCAGTGGGGGTAAGGGTGGCTGGGGTGGTGGGCACAGCTGGCAGTGGGACACAGAGAGTGCTCAGGGCCACTTGTAGCAGCAGTGAGCTGGGAACTGGTTGTGGGTGCACTGTGGGAGAAAGGGAAATGAAATGATGAGCAGCTCTGGGGTGAAATAGCTGAGATTCCTCCCAGTTGCTGTTGATTGGGGAACTGGAAGGGGCTGAGCACAGCCAGCACCTGCAGCATCCCAGGGTGTTCAGCACCCCTCGGGTCTGGCTGCAGCTCAGCGTGTGCCACTGCTCAGAGATGCTCAGCCCCTTTTTCTGGGGAAGCCTTGGCAAATCCTCTCCCCACCTGGAAGCACCCCAGCAAAACCTCCTTGGTTTTCCAGCACCAGCTGCCCACCACACTGACCCCCACACAGACTGTGGCACGAGGGGATCCTTGCTGTGGGGAGCACTTGAAAAAGTAAAATCTTGCCTTGTTTGTGGATTTTTCTTCACCCACATACAATTTTTTTGTTGTGATGGCATTTTAATTGATACCTTTCTGTCTCTGTATAACATTTAACTCACTGTGTTCTCTTTCTCTTTCCCACAGCTGTTTGTCTCGTGTGTGTGTGTGGTGTGCTGCCATCCTCTCAGACCCCTCTAGAAGATAAAACCACTTTCCTGCCACGTGAGCTGCCTTCAAGCCACTGTGCCAGCACCCACTTCTCCTTCCCTGCTGCACCAGGCCTGTCTGAGGCCCTGCTTGACAAAAAAGTGGAAGAAAATACGTTGGTTTTTTTTTTAAAAATCATCTAATGATTTTAATGTGTTGAAATCAATGCTCTAGCCACACTTGAGTTCCATCAAATGGAACCCTTCAGCTGGCACTTGAAAATCTGCTCAGGCCTGGTTTCTATCTCAGGTTCCCCAAGGAGACAGTGAGCTCCTGTTGTGCAGGAGGCAGCTGGCCTGGAGCAGAAGCACAGGTCTCTAAACAGCACACTTTGGGACAGTAAATACAATAAATTCCTCTGTGCAAGCAGGTGATTTCTTTTTCCCTTCCATTTCTGCAGTCTGTCTGAAACAACGACACTGTAGAAATGAGGGGAAGAAATGGTGTCTGCATGGAAGGTGGCCTGGAACCGGGAGTGCAGCTAAGAGCAGAGAAGGATGAAAAGCTGTTCCTCAGTTCCTCCATCTATAAGGGTGTCCCAGGAGCTTGTGAACCAGCAGGGGAGGCTGTACAGCCCTGTGAGCAATGATCCTGCTGTCCTAGAGCTTTTTCTCTCCCTTGGTGTGTCAGGCCTTTCCCCCTGTCACACAGGGGGCCAGCACAGCATCACTGCTGGGCTTTGCTGCCCTGTTTGCCCTGCTGAGATGGTCTGTGCTGCCCACTCAGAGCTGCTCGTGGTGTTTCCAGCAGGAAAAGCTTCTTCCCCTCACAGTACCACTGTGGAGATTTTTTTTGTGCCCCATGGGCCAGGCTGTGTCTGGGTCAGGGTCAGGGCTGGCTCTCTGGTGGTGCCCTAGGGATTGGGCTCATCTGCTGCACATCTGGCTCCTGCTGCTGGTGAGGTGAGTGGGCCTCTCAAAACCAAGTGTCAGCAAAATGTGCATGTTTTCCTGCCCTGGAGAGAAGAGTTCCTCCCTCCTGAGCAGGGCTGGTGACGATGGTTAAAGTGCAAGAGCAGATCAGTGACCCCACAATGGTGTCCTCACAAAGCAGCTCTGAGACTGCATCCTGCCTTTCCCAAAACAGGGGCAGCTCAGGGGTCCAGGGGAGGTGAGGGGAGAGCAGAGCTGCCTGTGGCACTCAGCACCAGATGCTTCATCCCTCATCCCTCCCAAACTGCACTTCACCAGGGCACTCTGCAGACCCCTGCCTGCCACGGGGTCTGTTTGATAGAACAATTTTGGGATGCAGGTCTTGACTGAAATGGGAGCTGAGGAACTGAAACCCTGCCTGAGCCTTTAAAGGCTTGCTGGGAGCATCCCTGACTTAGCCTGTCTTTCCTTCCCCCTTCTCCAGCTTATTCCACACAAAGTAACTGTGCTTCAAAGGAAGCTGTGTGAATAAACACCCTGCAGTTAATTTCTTGCCTTCAATTGCTTGCTCATTTGTGGATGACATGTAACATAGTCTGAGTTATTCAAATCACAACGTAAACACCCTTTGCACAGCAGATACTGCTTCTGAGGCTTTTAATTGTGGTGTTTATATTTTGCAATGTGTTGGTTCCTGTCTCCTTTAGCTAATATTGAATGATCTAATCTGTGTCTCGTAAATGAATCTATTTTAGCTCCATTAGAATAACCCCTTAATTGAAGGCATACAGGCAGCCTGTGATGGGAGAAGCAATGCTAAACAGTAAATACAGCTAATGGGACAATTTACCGTGTGGGGATGCTCTTAGCTTTGATGATACCCTGATTAGCTCAGCTGCTGTGTTTGATTTTAATTGTAATCAGAATTAATTGGAGAGCACTGCACAACGGCAGCCCTGCAACGGTGTTTCCATGTCTCAGGGAAAAAAAGTGTGTGTAAGCACCCATCCCAATTTAATTATTCTTTTTTTTTTTATTTTACAGAAAAATACTATGGAATTTTTTAGGAGAGAGGTAAGTGGGACTTCCCTCACTTCTGGGCGTTCATCCTGTATGAGTTGCTTACACCAATGTGGCTCTAAGCCCTCTGTGCAGAGGGCTCTGAAAAGCAGAGTCCCTGCCCCATGGAGCTTTTATCAATGTAATTTCAGGACATTCCCTCCCACTGCAGGCAGCCAGCAGCTCTCCCAGTGACGGGAAGGCTCAGGCAAGGACAGACACCAGGGCTGAAATCCAATAGATCAAAATTAGTGGTGGGGAAATCACAGTGGCGCCAGTGCAGAGACAGCCAAGAATCAATGATAATTACATGCTAAATCATCCAGAGCATTTGTAGGTGCTGAGGATGGTAGCTATTATTCAATTTCTATATAGCATGGGGAGTGCTTTTTAATTACTTGCACACTGCAAAGTGCGCTTCTGATGTTTGCAGTAAGCTCAGTGAAAACAGGCATTTCACTGAGACAACTCGGGGATTTCTCTGGTACCTTGGACATCCAGTAATTAGGGAAGAAGCAATCCCTGCTGTAGTTAGCCCCACTACCTGGGAGGGAACCTGTTTGAGGTTCAGATAGGCCTTATCTTCAAACCTCCGTGCTCCTAACCATGGCCATGTCTGATCCCCCTCAGATCATGTACTATCAGCAGGCCATCCTGAAGACCAGAGTGAAATCTTCTGTCTCTCTTGGAGGGTGAGTCCCGATTTCCTTCTGTCCACACATTAATTAGTCTTCGGTGCTTATCTCCTAACGAGCTGATGAAGCTGTCTGCTCTGGCAGCTGGTGACTCAGCCAGGGAATCTGTGTGGTGGCCCAGTGCTGTCTGGGCTGTGTTGTCTGGCGCAGGAGGCACGGGGCTGAGGAGGGATCAGAGTCCCAGGCAGGATGAAGAGGCTCCCTGGGAGCTTTGCTGCAGAGCAGCACCAGCTTCTGGGTTGAGGTTCCCTCTGAAATCAGGAGATGCTGGCACTGCTCAGGGTCAGGGCACAGCCCTGCAGCCTGGAGAGGATCCAGCAGGGTGTCTGTCCTGCAGGATGAGCAGCCAGCAGGACAGACTGACTGCCCTGTCACAGCTCCCCAGGATTCACCCCTGGGGAACGTGGAGTGTCCCTGCCCCGTGGTGATGCTCCAATATTGGATATTCTGTATTATGAAAGGAAACAGCCTCTCCATGAACATCCAAGCAATTAATTAGCAATTCCCCTTCCCAGTGGGAGTGTTTCCTGATCACATTCTTGATGAAGCACCCAGCCCTGGCATTAGGCATTGGTGTGTTTGCCAGAGGCATTTCTACCTGGAACCTGCTGTGCTGACCAGGCACCTTGAGGTGCAGCCCAGAGCACCTGCCTGGTTTACACTGTCACTGCCACCAGAGATCTGTCACATCTGAGATAAGCAAGGTGCTCAGGCCAGTTCCCTGGAGAGACAGTCTTGGATGAATGAGGTGAGTGGAAGAGGGAATCTTCTGAGAGCCACAGCTTGCAGGGCACCAGCAGCTCTGCTTGTTTTGTCTGTCACCGACTCCCAATTAAAACTCTCCTGCCTCAATTCTCCAAACTGTGAGCTGGAGCTGGGGACACCTGGCTACTTCCCAGGAATTTTGTGGTGCTTAACTGCTTGGCAATGGGGCTTTTCACTCATTGATTGTGGTGGGATAATGCCTATCACCTAGATCAAAAAATCCTCAGGAACTTCAGCACTCCGTGTCAGCTGCAGGGTCGGGTCCAAATCAAACCATTATTAATGAGGATGTGAGCAGCAGCTGGGCACTGTGCATGCTTCAGAGCATTGCAGTGGTTTAGGAGAAGCTGCAAAGCACTTGCAGAGCACACAGCAGTGCTACCTGAGCTGACAGGTTCGGATTTGCTTGATCAGAATATATGGACTGGAGTGCCCGATGCAGGTGCTGGATGCCCTGGCATTCCCAGTGGGAAGGTAGGATGGAGCAGCTGTGTGCCAGCCCTGTGCTTTGCTCTGTGCAGGGTCTGTGCCAAGGTGCCTGTTAGCAATGGGTCCTTGGACACTGCACTTCCAGCTCTGAGTACATGAAAGCACTTTGGCCTGGAAGGAATTTTAAATGCAGAAACCAGAGGATTTTTTTTTTTTCAAGAATGAAAAAGGGAGGTGGGAGCTAAAATTCCAGGACATTAGTGAAATCGGTTGTAATTAGAAGTCTGGCCAAGTTAGAAGGTAGGAGAAGTGTTTGTCTGGTTCCTGCTGGGAGAGAGACAGTTCTGCTTCATGCCAAGCCCTCAGAGCCACTCGCAGAGGAATGAGCCTGTGGTAGGTGATGGAGGAAAGGAGAAGCTGGGATGAATCTCAGCACTCCCTCACTCTCCCAGAGCTCCCTGAGTTCTCCCATGGGAAGGCTGCAGAGAGCCCACCTGAGTGAACACAACCCCTGTGCTCCTTTCCCTGGCACTTTCCCCCCAGTATGGTGCAGGATCAGCAGGATCCCCTGGCCAGCTGGGTGCAGAAGGAGACAGGAACTGTCCAGGGGCTTACTCCCACTTCCTTAAAATGAAAAGACAAAAGGAGAGATGGAAGAGAGTCTTGTATTTGAACTGACAAATTCACTGCTTCGAAAGACAACCAAGAGATTTCTGTTTGGGAAATGGAAAAGATTAACTGATCTACTGAATTTCTAGGAAAGCAGGGGCCCTGTGCTGAGAGTCCTGCACCTCTCAGGATATCTGTAGTCTGTTACTTGGCTATAATGGGGCTGGCTGTAATTCTGGCTCCCAAATTGTTATTTTGATTTTGGATTTGTTGCAGGGTTGTGAAGTACTCTGAGCAGTTCCTCTCCAATGATCCCATCCTGTCTGGATGTCTCCCCAGCAACCCCTGGATATCAGATGACCCTGAGTTTTGGGACCTCAATGCAAAGCTGTATGTATTTGTGTTGTTTCACCAGGCTGTGGTTTACAGTGACCTTTATAGTGATAGAAATCAGGAAAGGGAACCACTGATTTTCATTGTGGTATCTGATATCTGATCATGAGCAGAGAAGCGTTCCCATTTCAGCTTACCTTGAAACTTTGGGAATACTCCATGCTGAGCTCCCAGCACTCTCTTCTGCAGCTGGAGCCTTCCTTAACATGACAGGAATTCCTGAGCTGATGGTGGGAGTGTGCACTCAGCCCCTGCTGAGAGGGTCTGACCCTCCCCTTGGATGAGTGAAGCCCACCTTTACTAGCACAGGAATGGAACAGCACCAGTTCAGGGTTCAGCTGCTCCCCTGGGTCTCTGCTCACACGCTGCTTCCTTAGGAGAGGCTTTGGGTTGGAGGCACACACTCGTGGTCCTTTCCTTCTCTGAGGCCTCCCTTGGTTTTCCCTTTGGATAGGATTTGCTAATTACACAGTGGCATCTCAGGGCTTGGAGCATCCAACATCGCAGTGGTTCTGAGAGCAGCAATCCTGTTACAGACTGATTGTGTCCCATTAGACATCCCCAGGGGATGCCTGCACTGAATGCCTTTATGAGGAGCAAAGCTCTGGGCAGCAACCAGTGCCTCCTCCAGGATGGGACTGAGTCAAACCCCAGGGCAAGGCTGGGCTGTCACTGTGAGAGCTGCATAAATCCCAGTTAAATCCTCATCCCGCTGCGGCCAGAGTTGTTTAATTACAACGTACTTGGTGGGTTGTCTTCAGGAGCTCATTACACCACTCTGGAAAACAAGAGAATGCCGAGAAGTCCCTCGGCATTGCAGCAAAGGGCATTTTGCGTTTAATTAATCTGCTAATTAGGAAACCCGGCGGTGCCGTTTGTTTTGTCCCCGCGCAGGGTGGAAGTGCCCACCAGGATGCGCGTGGAGCGATGGGCCTTCAACTTCAGCGAGCTGATCCGGGACCCCAAGGGCCGCCAGAACTTCCAGCTCTTCCTGAAGAAGGAGTTCAGCGGTGGGTGTGCAGCGCCTCTGTGCCCTTGTCCTTGTCCCCAGGCCGAGGTGGCAGTGGCACGAGGTGCGGCTGCCGGAGCTGTGCAGCCAGGGCAGGCGGTACCATCTAGTGGCACGGGACACGCGGTACAGCCGGGATGTCCCCCGGGGCACCGGCAGGGAAGGTTTAGGGTGCATTTTAGGAAGGAATTCTTCCCCGTGAGGGTGGGCAGGCCCTGGCACAGGGTGCCCAGAGAAGCTGTGGCTGCCCCTGGATCCCTGGATGGATCCCTCCGTCCCAAGGCCAGGTTGGACACTGGGGCTTGGAGCAGCCTGGGACAGTGGGAGGTGTCTCTGCCCATGGCAGGGGTGGCACTGGGTGGGCTTTAAGGTCCCTTCCACCCCAAAGCCTTCCATGATTCTGTGACTGCTTCCAGAGAAGCTCACAAGTTGTTAGAGGTGTCAGTGGGCAGAGAACAGGGCAAAGCTGCTGTCCTCCTGCCCTGGCTGAAGGATTGGAGAGACTGCTTTGGGGCTAGCACATATTGAGCCAAACAAATCTGGGAGTTAATAAATGGGATTGTGTTCTCCTCTGTCTCACTCTCTGCTGACTGTGTCCTTGTCATGCAGGAGAGAATCTGGGTTTCTGGGAAGCCTGTGAGGATCTCAAGTACGGAGACCAATCCAAGGTCAAAGAAAAAGCAGAAGAAATCTACAAGTGAGTGTGAAAATTTTCCACTCTTAAACTCTTTGTGTGTGAGTCCCATCACCTTCCACAGGTTCTCATTCTGCAAATGAATTATTCCTGAGACTTTTCCATGTAGGCTATTACCAAATGTGCCTGTATTTTTTCCCCATGTAGGAAAGGAGCTTTTAGAGATGAAAGTAGAAGTGGGGGTTTTTATATATTTACTTTTCCTCTCTGTTCTCTGTTACACTTCAGTCTTAGGATGTAATTTAAATATTAGTGTGGAATAGCAAATTTTTTGGGGCTGCCACAAGCAAAGTGGGGAGAGGCTTTTTGCTTCCAGTGAGCTAAAATTTGGCTTATATTATGTGCAAGGGGAAGTGAGTGCACTCCTCTGATGAAGAGGACATTGATTGCCCAAGATCAGGACAGCAAATTGCAGCGGGGAGCTGAAGGGACTTTTCCCTTCATGCATAGACAGGAATCTGTGAATTCTCCAGTTGCTAATGGCACTGTTGATTCCTCCTCCTGGCAGGCTCTTCCTGGCTCCAGGAGCGAGGCGCTGGATTAACATCGATGGCAAAACAATGGGCATCACAGTCAAAGGCCTGGAGCACCCTCATCGTTATGTTCTGGATGCTGCTCAGACCCACATTTACATGCTGATGAAAAAGGTTTGTTATTTGTTGCTGCAGCCTGAGGGGGATTCCAGCCCTCTGGGCCTTTCCTTTGTGAGCTATCAGCTGTCCCTTTCAAGGGGCCTTTGTTTGAAAATCCCTCAAATTTGCTGAGTGAAGCAAGTGCTGGTTCAGGCATTTGTATTTTGCTGCTGCTTCTTCCCTCTGAGGCAGCCTGTCCCCAGGGTGGTGGGGGTCAGGTGGCTGCTGCCAGTCCTGATTTTCTGTTCCACCTTGGGCACCAGCTCATGCACTGAGAGCAGCAGAACTGGATGATTTTCACCCGTTGATGAAAAGTTTGGCTGCTGGAATACAAGCTCCTCACCTTGCAGTGACTCTGAGACCCTGCTGGCCCAGGCTAAGCTTCATTCAGATCTTTTGATCTGGGTCTTACCTGTGAAGCTTTATTGTGAGATGGAAAATCCTGGGAATTTTACAGCAAGATGAAAGGATATTGGTTTAAATAGCTACATATGCCTGAAAGATGCAAAGTCCCTTGGGCTGCTGGGGGAGATTATCCAGTTCCCAGCCTCCCTGGCTCCTGAGCAGCTGCATTTGGTGGTGATTTTAATAAGGGTGTTTGCAGCCCATAACTACCAGTTTCTCTTTTTTCTCCTAGTAGGACTCCTATGGCCGCTATTTAAAGTCTCCAATATACAAGGAAATGCTGGCCAAGGCTGTTGTGCCACAAGAGGGTGTCAAAAAAAGGCAAGTGAAACTGGCTGTAATTGTGGGGTTTGTTTTTCTTGTTGTAGCAAGGGTAGAAAAAGCCCAAGTTGCAGCAAAATTACTATGATTTAGATGTTCTCTTAATTAAATAAAATTTTGCACTGAGAAGATGCTTTGCTTTGAGACTGATGGTGCTGTTTATTCATGAGCCCTTTGCAAGTGGCTTGTGAACAGTCGGGATGGAGCTGCTGATTGCTCAGCTGCCTTCTCTGTTGGGTCTGTTGAGAAGGGCTGTGATTGTTGAATTAATTAATGGCTCCTCTCCTGGAAGGAGAGCGCTGTGTCCTGGGCATGGGAAAACTGCTGCTCACAAAGCACTGGCTGCCAGAGCAGAGACAGACCCAAGGTTTAGGATAATCCGTGGGATCTGCTCAGCTCTGCCTGGACAAAGCCTCTCACCCCCGGTGTGAGGGAAGGTGGCAGGCATGTGGGAGCAAGCAGCACCTTGTGAGTGACAGCTGGCACAAGGTGGATGGCCTTGGAAATGGCTTTTTCCCAGCGAGGTGAAGGTTATACAGCAAATTCAGGCCATTTGAACCGCAGCTGCTCCTAAAGCTGCAGTGTCAGACTGGGTAGTGTTCGTTTCTCTGTTCCTCTTCCACTCATCAGCCTAGCAAGAGGAAAGAGGAATCGTGGATTTTCTCACTGGTTCTCTCATCTCGAGGCTGTTTCAAGTCAGTGGAAAAAGCCCTGACTGGCCTGGGGTTTGGTCAGGCTTTCTCTGAGCCATACCTCACAAGGTCACTGGCAGGTGATCCTGCCTTCATGGTTATCAGTGCTTGTTCTGGATCCCCCTAAACCTCAGCATCCCATTAACCTGGAGCTGGTGCCTCACCCAGAGGTGGGATAGCACCTATTCCCATGCTGCTGGAAGTGGCTTTGCCAAAGCAGGTAGTGGGTGTTTTCTGGGGGCATCACAGACACCAGAAACACCCATCCTGGTCCCTGTCTTGATCTTCCTGAGGGCACTAGAGAAAATTCCACGGGTGGGAGTTGTTTGACACAACAGGAGTGGTGTGGGTGAGCCCTGGAGCCCCTCGGGAGCAGCACTGCTACACTTGAGCAGTTCTGTAGTTCCTGTGTGACACTGAGTCACCCAACCCTGCTTTAAAGCATTTTGCACTCCTTTGGCCATCTTGGTGTCCGAGCTTGCCCTCCTGGGTCACTCTGCTTCCCTGGGGGGAGGTTTTGGTGCCCTTCTCCTCACTAACCCCGCTCCTCCCCCTCTCTCTCTGCCCAGCACGGGGTTGTTCGGACGCCGCCACCTCCGCTCCAGCCCCAGCCCCATCATCCTGAGGCAGCAGGAGGAAGAGGCCAAAGCCAGAGAAGCCGCCAACACCGTGGACATCACGCAGGTCATGAGCAAGCTGGATCGCAGGAACCAGCTGCAGAAGGAAGCTCCTCCCAAGTAGGCTCTGAGCCCCGCAGGGAAAAGACAAGGCGAGGCTGGTGTTGAGCTTCGTCTCCCCTTCCTGAAGGTGTCAGTGCTGCTTTAGGTTTCCCAGGCCGGCTCTGCCCTCACTCAGCCAGCTTCCCGCAGGTTGCCATGGCTTCTGGAGAGCAGATGTCACTTGCCGGCACGCCGGGCAGGGAGTGCTGGCACGGTGCTGCTGCGCCAGGCTCGGGGTGCAGCTCCCGGCCCCCTCCCCGCACACCCGGCAGGGGAGATGCCTTCTGCTCGCCGACATCCCCCCGGGGGGCTGCAGAGCCTCCCCCTGCATCCCGCTCCTCCAGGATGGGTGGCACAAGGCAGGGAAAGCTCTGCCCCAGAGCTGCTCGGAGCAGAGGGGGCTGACCCCGCGGGGAGCAGGGCGAGGTGACCCAGCTCGGAGTGTCCCTGCTGGCCTCCATCCCCCGGGGGCTGTGCACCCTCCCAAGGGGCACATCTGGCACCCCCTGAGAGGAGCTCTCCCCCCACTCCAAGAGTCCTGCACCTCCAGCCAGCACAGCGAGCAGAAGAGCTGCATGTGGGAGCAGCAGCACGAGCATTTCAGAAGGATACCTGACCTTTCTGAATCTGAATGACACTCCCACAACCCCTGGCACGCTGGAGGTGATCAGCAGGAAGCTCTGCTCCGCTATCCCCGTGGCTCCTGTGCCCTGAGCTGGCTGTGCAGGTGCAGAGCTGCCCCTTGCCAGAGCCTGCACCAGGCCAAGAGAGATTTTATCAAATCATTCCCACCTCTTGTCTTGTCTTTTTCCTGCACTTCTATTTTCTGTTGTTAAAACCTGACAGGAGGTAGCTGCAGTTGTGATGGCTTGTAGCCCAGAGGCAAGGGAGAACAGGGTAGAGGTGTTAAGAGCTGGTTTCAACCTTAAGTAGTATTTTCTTTTTCATTTGCTCTGTCTCTTTTGCTCTGTAGAATGAGGCAAGCTAAAATACTACATTAGTGCTAAAGAGCTCAGGGAGATTCCAGGCCTTGCTGGGAAAGTCCAGCATGCCCAGACCAGGCCAGTGATTAGCAGAAGTGTGAAGATTCCTGCAAAGTGCAGTAAAGGGAACTGAAGGGGCAGAGAAGCTTCCCTGTTTGTTAAAATTTCGGGGAAGCAGAGGACCTGGGTGGAAGCACTGAGGTCTGGGAAGCTGCCTCTCTCTGGTTCACATTGTCCATCGCCTTTTAATACTGGTAGGATTTTACAGAAAATGGGAGATCATAGAATCCCAGAATGCTTTGGATTGGAAGGGCCCTTAAAGCTCATCTCATTCCACTCCCTGCCATGGGCAGGGACACCTTCCAGTCCCCCAGGGTGCTCAGAGCTCCATCCAGCCCAGCCTTGAACACTTCAGGGACAGGGCAGCCACAGCTTCTGGAGAAAGCTGGCAGGGAGTGGGAGCCCTCGGATAGCAGGGTGCATGCAGGACCTTGGAGCCCTGGAGGGTCCTTGCAGGGCAGCTCCCTGTGAACAGGGGACAGTCAGGATGTCACTGTGTCCCAAACAGCTCTGACAGTGACTCTGGCCCTCCCTGTGTGTGACATCAGAGGCAGGATCAGGGCTGGACACTCTGATCTGGTGTCCAGCCTACACTTGAGGCTGAGCCAGGGAGGTTGTCCTGCCCTTCCTTAAGCTGTCGGTGATAAATGTCCTTAGAGGAATTGAAACTGAGTTACCCCAGACTTCCACTCTGCTGTCTGTGCTGAGTCTGTTATCACCCCTGCTGGAAGCAAAGGCACATTCTGCACTGCTGTACAGGGGAGCAGGCTCAGGCTGCTTTTAAAAAAATTCTGCTTAAAGCCCCAAGGCTTAGTTACATCAGGTGCTGAGCACCCTCAACCTACTTTGACACAAGAGCACTGAAAGACACTCCAGAACCTGGCAGGGTTGGCCCAAAGCTGCTTGGCTGTGATGAACTCTACAGTCTCTCTTACAGAGTTCGTGTAACATGGAGCACTGAGCATGTTAGGATTGCCAGTATGTAGTAACGTGGAAGATCAAGTCAGGGTATAAATAATAAATAACAAATCTGTGTGTTCCCGTCAGTCCCTCTGATTCTATTTCTATTTTGTCTGCTGCTTTGCTTGTTATGTTCTCTGTATCCATTCCTTTCTCTGATTTTTCATCATCTCTGCTTGGCATCGCTGCTCCCCTGCCCTGGGTTTGTGCTGCATGCTCGGGAGTCACTGTGCTTGTGGAACACCAGTCAGTGCTTATGGAACACCAGTTACTGCATGTGGAACACCAGTTCCTGCATGTGGGACACCAGTTACTGGATGTGGAACACCAGTCAGTGCATGTGGAACTCCAGTTACTGGATGTGGGACACCAGTTCCTGCATGTGGAACTCCAGTTCCTGCATGTGGAACAGGAGTTACTGAATGTGGAACACCAGTTACTGCATGTGGAACACCAATCAGTGCATGTGGAACTCCAGTTACTGCATGTGGAACACCAGTCAGTGCTTGTGGAACTCCTCTTACTGCATGTGGAACAAACCCCCATCCTTCACACACAGGCAGGAGCTGTCTCTGCCCTGCCACAGGCTGATGGAGCTGGCACAGCCCAGCCTTCTGCTCCTCATCCTCTGCTGCTCAGCCCCCAAAGAGGAAGGTCGTCTGGTACAAGCTGAACTTCACTTTGTGCCAGCCAAGAAATCGTTGTTTCCATGTGTTGTTTCATTTTTTGGCCATGGCTTCCGTGCGTTCATCTGTCTAATAAAAGTAAATGTAGAAAATGGAAAAAAGAACTAAGTTCATCCTTCTCTGTCATGTCTCAGTGTGTTCATCCTTCACTGTGCCACCCCTGCATGTGTGTGTACATGTTCTGTGTGTGCCTCTGCTCTCAGCTCCCCTCCTTGGACACTTGAGCTGCATTTCATTCCTGCTGGGAGTGAGTCCTTGGGAAAGGGGAGGGGACCTGGCATGCAAGCATGTGCTGTCCTCGTCCTGTCCAGTCTGTGCTTGGGCTTGTCCTGAGGGCTGACTGAGCTGTGCTGGAGCCTTCACAGCCCCAGCCAGGGCCACTGGGGGCTTCAGCGTGACATGTGAGTGGTACTAGGAGCCGTCAGGGCTGGAGCTCAGGGTCTGTTCCTGGCCCCGGCTGGTGCCGTGGGTGTGACACGGTTGTGCTGTTCATAACCAAGATCACATTCCCGGGATGACAGCCTTCTCCGTGCCTGCAGCTAATCGTTGTGAGGAATGAGACAAGCTGGTGTCTCCTGCAGCATCCCGGCGGGTGTGGGGCTGTGTCTGTCAGCACCCGCCGGGGCCGTGGCAGCAATAACCCCGCCGGCAAGTTGTGACACCGCCGTGCTCCGGGCTGGGAGGGCAGGGAAGGGGACAGAGCTGCAGGGGAGGGGGACACTGGCACAGGCCCGGCTGGGGTGGCTGTAGCTGCCTCCCAGCTGAGCCCTTCTCTCCTGGCAGCACCAAAGGAGGAGAGGGATTCTCCTCCTGAAGAATCCTGGGGAGCCCTGGGTGTCCCCCCCACAGCTGACCGAGCCTCTCTCCTTTTCCTCCCCACAGCCAGGCCACCTCGCCTCCTGCGCCCCTGGCCCGGCTGCCCACGCTGGCCCCGGCACCCCGGCATCGCCGCCGGCCATCCCCCGGGCACT
>VZTN01024299.1:0-22781 GCA_013400515.1 Erpornis zantholeuca | reverse complement strand
GCAGCAGCGCGAGTAGCGGGAAGGTGCAGCGGAGCTGGAGTGCCAAACACGGGAGAGAGCACTGGGAGCAGGCCTGGAGTGCCAAACACAGGAGAGAGCACTGGGAGCAGACCTGGAGTGCCAAACATGGGACAGAGCACTGGGAGCAGGGGCTGCCCATGACCTGGGGTGCCAAAACACAGCAGAGAGCACTGGGAACAGGGATCCAAGAGCAGCAGGGCTGGAGTGCCTGGCACAGGGACCTGCTGGCTCCTGTGCTGGCTGTGCACAGGCACCTTCCTCAGGGCTGCAGGAGGGACAGGCACCTTCACCACAGCCCCTGGTGTGCCCTGCCTGGGGCAGAAATCCCTTTGGATGCCACAGCAGACAACATTCCCAGGCCTCCACGACCTTCCATCACTTTTACAGCTCCACCCAGCTGTGCTACAAACCATCTGAATGAAAGCACAGGGCTCTGTGGCTCTCCTGGGGATGTGGGAGCAGCTCCTGCTCTTCCATGGAGCATCTGGAGCACCAGACCCACGTTGGGATGAAGGAAACTCAGTGGAACAGAGTCACTGCTGCCTTTCACAGCCAGACACTGAGCTGGTGGCCACCCCGGGATGTCTGTCAGCCTCTTTTCCCAGCTGACCCCATTTTTATAAGTTCCCCCTTCATAGCTGGGCTCCAAAGCCTGGATATATTTCCTCCTGGCCTGCTGTCGTGCTGATGGGATTTAAATATGAAAAGCATTGCTCTCTGTGCAAGTTCAGCCTTTGGTTAAAAGTGCAGGATGTTAAGAGGTGTGGGATTTTTTTCAGTCTCTTGTAAGGTCTTTTTCAGTGTTCCTTATGAGCTGGAAAGTCTCTGTAATATAATGATCCCACACATGTATATGCAATATCCCTCCTCCCTTCATGCAGAGATTTCCCAGCTAATTTCACAGTTTACTCCATTAAACCTTTGCCATCCTTTGCCATGAACTCTGGAGGTTTTGCTGCCACATGGTGCATGTGGCTGCTGCCTGGAATTGATGTGGGCAGCCTTCATCTCTTGCAGCCTTTCTGCAAAGATCAATGAGCTTAATCCCCTGGCCTCCAGGATCTACTGAGCTCTCTGCCTCTTGCCCTGTGGTCCAACTTTTCCTTGGCAGCCTTTGAGTAAAAGTTTCATGGAATTATGGGCTGCTTTGGGTTGGGATGGACCTTAAGGATCATTTGTTCCACCTCCCATGCCATGTGCAGGGACATCCTCCACTAGAACAGGTTGCTCAGAGCCCCCATCCAGCCTGGCCTTAAATATTTCCAGGGATGTGATGCGTTTGGGAAAATTCTCGTGATGGGAAGTTTGACCTCCTTTCTGTTTTTGAAATGCCAGCTCCCAGAGACTCGGAGGACTGAGCCAGGAGTGTCCCTTGGAGCAGCAGGACCCTCTCCTGAGCCACAGCTCACGTGGGCTGCCAAGGCTGGCACCACTCTTGGGCAGCTGCAATTGGGAATTATCCCACACCTTCTCTATTGCTCATCCCTGCCCAGGTTTGCAGGACTGAGGTTTCACAAAGCTCCCTTTTACCCCCAGAATCTTCAGAATAAGAGTAAAAAGATAGAAAAATGGAGCAATCGTGGGTCCAGATGCAATTTTACAACTCAAAATTGTCTCCTCCAGCCCTTTACTCAGATTTTCCTGCATGGGTCAGCCCAAGGCTTCATGCACGGCCCAGTTCTGTCAGGGATGTTCTTCCCATTGTCTGTGGTGGGCCATAAATCCAGCTCCTTGTAGGTGACCCTCGGCTGCCCCCTCCCTCAGCACCAGGCACCCCTGCTCCCCCTGGGATGGCATTCCTTGGCTCCAGAGCCTTGGCACAAGGCAGGGACAGAGGGCATGGTCAGTCAGGCTGCAGACTCTGACACACACACACAGGGGCTTCCTCTGCCCACCCCAAAAATAAAAAAAAAAAAGATAAAGCAGGGATGGAAGACAAAGAAAGAAAAGAGAAGCAGGAAAACAACACGAGGAGAAGGTTAGGGCTATAAAACACATTTTGCCACAAGCTTCCCCCACGAACTGCAGCTGAGGGGTGAGCGGGGAGGCAAATCCCCTCCTTCCTGCCCAAACCACGCACACCTGAGTGCTGCTGGCACTGTCCCTGCTGCCACCTCGGTGTCCCCGGGGAGGGGCTGCCAGCCATGCGGGGTGCTTTGAAGCGGGCACAAAGGAGCAGTCATTTGAGACGCTCCCTGCCTGGTGGCCTGCATCAGCCTCTGAATCATCGCGGCGCTCCCGCTTAATCCGCTCCTGCATCTTTGAAGCCTTTTCTCTCTCGCAAACAAATGATCAACTGCAACTTATTTTTAATCCATTAAAAGGTTCCAGATATTCCCCCCCCCCCGGAAAAAACAAAATGCCCGGCCTTGGAACCTCGGGGAGGAGAGAGTTTTGTAAGTATTGACTTGGTCTCCGCTGAGCACAGCCAAATATTAGCATCAATTTGTGAGTTGCTTGCAAGGAAGAAATGTCAAAGGTTCAGCTTTTGCTGTGAGCTAATCCTGGCTATTAAAATGCCAGGATCTCAAGGAAAGTAGCTGCAAGATGGTGTCAAAATGTCTCGGATACAGCATTGTGTATGGCACACTTGATCCAAGGGGCCACAGAGCCAGGCCTGGCATTGGGAAAGAAATCCAGGGACTGTTGTCTTCCATTTGCAGCTGGGTGTACCTGGAAGGATGCTGCTCTGCTCCCAGACATTTCTATAACTACCCTCCCATTAAGTTTTTTGTGAATTAATTGATGCTTTCCATTCCTTCTTTCGTGTTTTGCTCCGAACGAAAAACCTAAAATTACAAAATCCAACTGAAACTTAATTGAAAACAACAAGTTCCATCTGGCCTCACATAAATCCTGGCCAAAGTTGCCATTTTAAAGAGCAGTTGTTGTTATTGTTGTTGCTGCTGTTGTTGTTCAATGCTGAACTATAAATCAGCTCAAATGGAGTTCAAATCAGCTCAAAATTGGGACCAGGTCTGCTCAAGGATGTTGAGAACTTGGGCAAAAGGTTTTGGAAACAGCTCAGCTGAACTCTGGACTTGAAAAGATCCTAGAGAGCCCAGGGTTCTGTACTGGACATTTCCCAACACCTAAAGGGGCTCTGAGAGAGATGGAGAGGGACTGGGACAAGGGACTGGAGTGACAGGACAAGGGGGAATGGCTTCCAACTGACAGAGGGTAGGTTTGGATGCGATATTGGGGAGAAATCCTTCCCTGGGAGGGTGGGCAGGCCCTGGCACAGGGTGCCCAGAGAAGCTGGGGCTGCCCCTGGATCCCTGGCAGTGTCCAAGGCCAGGTTGGATGGGGTTTGGAGCAGCCTGGGACAGTGGAAGGTGTCCCTGCTCACTGCAGGTGGATTGGACAAAATAACCTTTAAAGGACCCCTCCAACCCAGCCCATCCCATGGTTCTGTGTCCAGGCACTGGTGGAAGAGCAGTCCAAGGGCTCTGCCCTCCTCTGAGTCACCTGCTCTTTGGTTGAACCTTAAATTAGGTTGCTCTGAGGGTGGTTTTAACCACACAGTCTAAAAATCCCTCCCATGGCACACATGGTTGTGTAAGCCAAGCAAATCTGCATTTCACACCATTCCCTGGCTGTCCTGGCACTGGGAAGGGGCAGGAAAGCTTCTCCCCCCCACAGCCCCCAGTCTGGGCTGTGGTGCCAGCCTGGCACTGGGTGCTGCTCTCTGGGAGCTGATGGAATATGGGCTGAACGGTGAGAATGTGGTCCCTAGACCCAAAATGTGTGTCCACATGAAACGGGATCCTCAGCCCAGAGAGATCTGTGTCCTTCCCAAAGTGACAGCCTGGATAACTATGATTTTCCTGTCCCCTGGGGACTGAAGGGTTTTCCTTCACCATCTCCAGGAGTGAGGGGTGGGCAGTGAGACCCTGGCACTGCCACTGCTCACTGCAGAAGTGCTGTGGTTATATTGCCTGTCCTGCTACCCAGCTGGAAACAGCACAGGAGAGATCCTGCAGGATGGCTTTGGAAGAGGAATTGGGAGTGAGATTGCTCTGACATGAAGAATGAAAACTCCTCTTAACTCTGGCGAGCAGTGGGGCTGCAAGTTGTGTAAAATGTGTCAATTGTCTGAGTGTAAGGCGCTGCTGCCCTTGGGAGGCTCACTGGGCTGGTTTTTGGTATTTGTTTAATCGCTGCACATCTTTAAGACACAAACACTCAGCTGATCCTTCTTCCTTTTTGGCTGACTGCACCTTGTGGAGCTGAGCATCCTCCTGTGATGTGTAAATGACGAGTGACTGCTGCTGATCAAAGAGCACTGCCTTGATGGACATATTTCAGCTTCCTGTTGGACACCCGGGTGGCATTTCCTATCAGCCCTCATATCCCAGTGTATCTTCTCCAGAACAGGCATTTACTGGATTCATTCTCTTCAGGCAGCCAGTTCAGTGGGAACCATTCCTTCTTGCAGCCCTGCTTCTGCCAGGCTTGCCATGGCAGTGCCTTTGCTTCTGTGAGCGACTGCAGGCACCCCAGGATCCCCTGGGATGTGATTCAGATGTGCAAATTTTGTTCTGAGCAGGAGTGGGGGATTAGGATGGAGTTACTGGGGAAAGTGTAAGTCCTGTGTCGTGGTAGCACTAACAGAGCAAAATCCCAATCTCCTGCCACGTGGAAAAGAGGATGGGGGAAGCACAAATTGTCCATCCCATCTCTGTGTGATGGGGCAGTGCTGGGAGCAGCACCTGCCCCAGCTGAGGGGTTGTGCAGGTGGAGGCTGTGCCTGCTTCTCCCTTGGACCCGAGGGGTTGGGACCCCCAAATCCTTCAGTGGGGTTGTCAGAGCCAGAGGAAATGCTTCAAAACAAAGCTCTGCCCTCCGTGCAGATCTCAGGTGTGAACCGAGGCACTTCTGCTGCAGCTCATGGGAAAATCCACAGCAATTCAGAAAATCCACAGCAATTCAGAAAATCCACAGCAATTCACATCAGAGGTGAATAATACTGTAGTGTATATTATTTTTCATTTTTAAAAAGACAACTGGAGTTACAGTTCTTCTACTTTTTTCAAAGGAAGGCACCAGTCTAGTGCATGGGAAATGCTTTAGCCTTGTTCCCTTCTGATATTTCCTTTTGCCTTTGGTCACAAAGAAAAAAGCAAATCAGCCTCTGCCCCTGCCACATCCTGGAGGAAGTTGCTCCCTGTGTGCAAACCTGTAGGAAAAGGGAATTAATTATAGGTGATTTGTATTTAGGTCCAAAAGGCTCTTTCTGTTGAGGGGGAATTGATCTGTAGGAGCATCTCACACTCCACTTCGCATTTGTTCCTGTTGTTCTGGGAGGTGGAGCTGAGGTCTGAGGTGTGGGCACAGCCTCTCCCATCCCTGGCGTGTGAAGGACTCCCAAACGTGGTGGGCACGAGCCAGGCTGGAGGGAAGTGATGGTTTGAAATGGGATCCTCAGCCCAGAGAGATCTGTGTCCTTCCCAAAGTGACAGCCTGGTGTGTGCTTTGGATAACTATGATTTTCCTGTCCCCTGGGGACTGAAGGGTTTTCCTTCACCATCTCCAGCAGTGAGACCCTGGCACTGCCACTGCTCATGCAGAAGTGCTGTGGTTATATGGCCACTCGCTCTTTTCCCACTGCTTAACCTTCCAAAGCGATGAAAAATACCTCAGACCCCTGAAAGCAGCAGTGAATGTCCAGCATTGCCTCCAAAACCTTACAGGAATCACAGGCACTTTGATCTCCCACCACTCCACCCCCTTTCTACTTTGTGTTGTTTAAGATTTACCAAACGCTGCATCTCCTCGCATCAAAATTCACCTTTGTTTTGCTACAGATAATCACCGGATGGTGATAGTAACAATAAAATTCCTAGGAAATCTCCCTGTGGCAACAAGTAATTGACCCAAGAATTTTTCACTACAAGGAATTTTTATTTTTTTTTTTTTTTAATAACCACACAGCACTGGAGATGCTCGTCCGTCGGGGGATGCACTGCTATTGTTCTCATCAGTCCTGATGCTTTGCCTTCACCCTTTGAGTTTTCTCAAAGGATCGAGATTATTTGGCTCCTTTGAAGAACAAAGGATAAAGAATTTTTTTTAGATGACTGGCTATTTTGATCTGCAAGGTCTGCACGCAGTGTGAGGGAACAAACATCACTAAATCATTAAGGGAAAAGGGAAGGGTATGCATAATGGAAAGAGGAACACAAAAGCCACCGAGTCCGGTGGCTGCAGCCGAGCCTGGGCGTTGTTTTTAGCCCCACTGCTGATCCTGCACGGGGGCTGCTGCTTTGCTTCTCTGAGCCTTGGCTTCTCTAATCGATTATTTGGCACCACAACACTCACATCCACTGTGTCAGGTTTAGTTACAATTCCTGGTGCCTTTGGAGAAATAAAGGACATTGAGTAGGATGTCTTATTGAAGCAGCACCTGTCTTGAAATGTAGATTTAAAGTGTCGTGGAAGTGTCTATGGAAGTCCTGTTTGGCTGCCTGGACTCCCTGGCTGTGCCTGGACTGAGGATGCCAACCCTGGGTACCTCAGAGGGGACCTTGAGGGACACAATTCAAGGTGCCCCTTTTCCCCCCAGGAGCTGAAAGGGTTTGGAGCTTGCCCTCCTGTTTTCCAGCACCACAGAAAACCGAGATCCCTTGGAATCTGTGTGGCAGAGGATGGAACACAAGCATACCTCCCATTTAAATGTGCCTTTTCCATTTGGGGAGATAAGAAAATATCACATGTTCTGAGGAAATAGGATTAGCCTGTAATTAAGCAAAAATCCTCCTATTTAGCATAACAACTTTTTTTCTTAAATTAAAGAGTGAATATTACCTGCTAATTACGGGGTACACAATACACATAAAGCAATGGCTAATTTGTTTATGAGTGTCTATTTTTGTTCCATTTGAAGAAATTAAACTTTAATACAGTCATTTACCCAGATGCACAAGTAGAAGATGTCTCCTGGACTTCCAGCTAAACAAACAGCATCCTGCTGAGCCGAGTCCATGCTGATCCTGCCAGCTGGAACACAGGAGATGATGCTGTAGCTGACTTAAAAATGCAGTTTCCAAGCTCAGCTCGGGGTGGTCACCTAAAAGGGGAGCACACAACACACCTTGAGGCTGTTGCAGACTGTGCACATCAGTGCAAGGCTGTCGTGGAGCTGTGGACCACAGAGGAATCCTGAAATCTGGAGGAGTTTTAGTCTGGATCCAAGCTCTGCAGTGTGATCCTTGGCCAGGGCCTGGAGCTGTGCTGGGCTTCTCCTGGTTTTGGGGAAAAACTAAAAGCCTGGTGTAGTTTTGACAACGTTTGGGCTTGTACAAGTGAGCCTGAGCTGTGTTGTGGCTGAACTTTGCCCTTTCCTGGTGGATCTTGGGAATTGGTTTGCTTGAAGCTGTGCAGGGTGAGTGAACTTACTCCCCTCAAATTCTGATCCCCCTGTTACCCACCAGTTTTAGATTTAGTTCTGCATTCTGCAAACACTTAAGCACATGTTTTGCTTCCCACACTTACCAGGAGTGCTCTCTCACACACAGCCAAACACATGTGCTGGTTTTCACAGCATCCAAGAGGCTGCCACAAATATTTCAGGTTCAACTTCCCTTTTCACATCCCATGGATTGGAGCTGCTCTCATTCCAGAAACTGCCCTAATTAGTCACTCTGGTGCTCTAATCTCCACCCTGCCCTCTGGACTCATCAACTTGTGAATGTCCCTAATCTTCAGTGGAGACTTTTCCCAGCGATTCCAGGGTCCAGATGTCTCCTGGAGACGAGTGAGTGTTCCTGACACACAAGTAGCTGTGCTGGTCGTGGGGTTAACCAGAACAACTTCCGAAACACAGGAAGGGGGAAAGCTTCACCTTGGCTGGAGTGCCACTGCCATGAGGGAGAACATTCCCGGCTGTGGCTGGCTGTCCTTGAGAAATGAAGAGTCCTGGAGTGCTGCACCTCTGTGTGCTGGCTGCTGGCTGTGCAGCAGGGTGACTCCCGGGGGAGGGCACTGCCAGATGGCACAAGGCCTCTTTTCTTCAGCAATATGGATGATTTTCCAAATCCCAGCAGTTCTGTTCCGCTCTCACCAGCCCAGCCTGGCACCTGAGCAGGCTGGGTTCAGGTCTGCTCTCCTGCCTGAGCTTTGGATGCATGGGGCAGGGTGTTGTCCCTGATTTGGGGGGCAGGACAGTCCCCCCTGATGTCACCCAGTGCTGGCTGTGCTGAGCCCTGCCTGGGAGCAGAGCCACCCCCACGCTGCAGCTCCCTGCTTGTAGCAAAGAAATATTAAAGTCTACCTTGCAGAAAAGTGAGGCTTCCTCAATTAATAAATGTGCTCACAGGCTTGCCAGATGAAAGAAATGTAAAACACCTTGATAGCTTCTTTTATGATCATTAATAATAGTATAAGTTACCTGAAAGGCACAGTGCATGTCCCCAGCGAGTTTTGATCTCTTGTCATGCCTGGCTATGTGGGATGGGGAAGGCTCTGTCTCTTTGGGGAGTTGTTAGATGAGAAAACAGGCAGCAGATATTTCTCCACCCCCTGCTCCGCTCTATTCCCAACACTGCTTCGCTCCCAAGGATCGATATCTGAACTGAGAAATTATATTATTAAGCTGCATATTGTAATCAGACATCAAGTAGAGTCCAGTTCCCCCCTTGGCACGTATTAGCATGCCCTGGTGGAGTGGTGGTTCTTTTGAAAAGATGAAGAAGCATCATCCATGCAAAATGTGTGGGGTGCAGGAGTGGGCCAGGCCTTGTGCAGAGCGTGTCTGACAACTCCGTGCCTCACAATTTGCATTACAGAAAAACAATCTTTTATTTATTTAAGTTGGAAATCCCTTTGCATCTGAACTTCAAGTGTGCAGCAAACACACTTTGATCATTTTAATGCAGAAGTCACTGATTTACAATAAATATTGTGTTTTCTTTTCATACTTCTTTTTGTTCTTTGAGGAGATTAGAGCAAAGGAAAGAAAATAATTTTTTGACCTCATTAGAATTGCTCGTGGTGGAAGGAAATGTGCAATGAGCAAGATGTGAAATGTGGAAGACTCTGGGCTTCAGATGGTCCCAAGCTAAGGACAGGCATCAATGGGTCATTAATTCCTGCAGTTCATTAGAGGAGAATGACTCCACTCCATGTGCCCCTGAATGGGATTTGGGGGGGTTTTGTTGTTTTCTGTAAAGCATCAGGAGGGAATGATGGACCCTGGGACACATCCTGGCCTGGGGTGCACCTGATAATTTGCCCTTGAGGGGTTCCAGGTTTGTGGATCCCTGAAAATCACCTATTTTC
The DNA here is from genome assembly GCA_013400515.1 of Erpornis zantholeuca. NCBI lineage: Eukaryota > Metazoa > Chordata > Aves > Passeriformes > Timaliidae > Erpornis > Erpornis zantholeuca. The sequence continues at coordinate 13,481 of VZTN01024299.1, read as the reverse complement.
TCTGTGTGCCAGGCTCTGAGCTTGCACTGCCGAGGTGAGATGGGGACCAGGACACAGCCCAAAAGGGGCAGTGAAATGTTAAAAAAGCAGCAGCTTTTCTGGAGCACCAGGCATGGTTCCACCCTCAGGTTAGAAATTTTCCAGCCAGCAGGTTTTTGGTGTCTGTGAGAGATCAGTGAGCTCGGGATGGGGTCAGGCAGCAGCTGAGCCCCTGAGATCTGTTAAAGCTGATTTGGGGGCATGGTGGTTTTGCTGGAGCATCGTGGTGGGTTGTGCTCCTGCCCAAAGGGGCTGAGCTCCCCCACAGCACAGCTCCTCGCAGCTTCCCAGGGAAGCTTTCATGTGGATTTGCAGAATTCCTCCCCCTTTTGGGGATAGAAATAGATACAAAGTGGATACCTTAAAAAAAAAAATCCCGAACAAAACCCAAAACAAAAACAAACAGAAAACACAACAGAAACGAAATCCCCCAAAACATTGAAAAGCCACAAAAGAACCCAAAACCTCAAAACAAAGAAACCACTCCCCCCAAATCCCATCCAGCCCACCTCGAACAAACACAGCTTTCTTCTGGAGCAGTGCAGTGTAAAGGGAAGGGCTCAGGTCCCTTTATTCCCCCACTGCACTGACACTGATCCAAGCTGACTCGGGGCTTTGTGGCCTTCCCCATGTCAGGAGCAGCAGGTCCAGCTTCCAGGTGTGAATTCCAGCTCAGCCCCTTTCAAAAGGGCCTTTTCTTGCTGGGCAGGCTCAGAGAGAAAACAGTTTAACAAAAGGAGTGCATTTCTTTGGGGTGGCTCCTGCCTTTCCCCTTCTGTCCTTTGCTGCTCTTTTTATTCCCTTATTCCATGTGGGTTCCTATTACTTCATCCATCGTGGATTTTTTTTTTCCCTTTGCTTGTTTATTTGTTCATTTGGTTTTTGTTTTGTTTTGTTTTTTTTTCATCATGGAGCAAACATATAAAATAATATTCCTGGTCTAAATCTCTGAAGAGAAGGCCAGGAGGAAACTCAGGTTGCCTGAACTTTACTCAGGGGTGTAACTGGAACCAGCAAGAGCCGTGGGGGTATTGGCTGCACCAGGTAGGTTGGTTGCTACAGGCCATAAAGGGATATTTTGAACTTGGTCAGAAGTTCCCAGCTGCTTAAACTGTTGTGTATATTAAATTTTCAGTCCTGAGCATCAGGAACAGATGTGGGGAAGGAGGAGGATGGATTTGCTTTTCACAGGGAGGGATGTGAGTAAAGAAACAGAGAGGCATCTTTGGGTCCTCCCAAAATGAGATTTCTTCCAGTGCAGAGAGCTCAAAACCCAGGCCACCATCCTCCCTTTCACTCCATGCTAATTTATTGTTATCCAGGATTGCAAGCAGGACAGTTTAGCCCAGAAGTGATCCACTCCATTATCTGCTACTGTGTAACTCCAGCTACAAAGAGACCAGAGCCACATGCCCTTATCCCGAGCATCTTGGGCAAACAGAGCAGGGGGGGTTAGTGGCAGTGTAAACACATTTAAATTACCCTCTTTGCAAAACCCTGATCACTCATTATGGTCAAATCCAGCTGGATGGAGCCAGAGTGACACTTGAAGGTTTTTGTCTGCTGGGAAAATGTGTGTTGGAGAGCTGTGAATAACAAACCCAATGTCACCGTGCCATGTCCCGAGGATGTTGAAGTCCTGGGCTGGCCAGCAGTTGTCCTGCTCCATCCTGGCTGTCAGCAGGGCCTCCTGGTGAGGTGTGACTCTCGCTGTTCCTCCCAGAGATGGAGCTTTGCACACAGTGATTATCAGCACTGCAGCTCGCAGGATGCTCTTTGCAGTGGGGGCAAATCTGGGGAGGGAGAAAACCCCGGAGATAATTTATGACCCCATTTTGCACCCAAATGCATGCCCTCCTTCAACCTCAGCAGGTGGGCAGGACCAAGAAGGGCATCTTGGGGACATGTTCCCACCCTGTTTTCCCACAGTTTTCCATCTCCACAAAGGAACTGGCACTGCAGTGCACCCATGTACTGAGGATCCTCTCCAGGGCACACCAGACCCTGCCAGGCTGATGGCTGTGACCCTGCAGGTGTCCCAGGGCAGGTGGAGAGCACAGGACACCTTGTTCTGACCCAGAAATCCCAATCTGGGGAGCTGAAACACCAGAAAGACCTAGGGGAAAGTCCATCCCACCATAATTTGGTGGGAAAGCAGCCACCCCTGGCTGTTGCTGTACCCCTCCATCCCCCAGGAGTGCCTGGAAGGGGCTGTGCAGGTTTCCCTGCAGTGACCCCTCCTCATCCATGCCTTGTTTCAGCTGGGAAGGTGCTGGGAGCCACATCACTCCCAGCAAGGGACAGAAATCTCAGCATCCCTGGGAGAAGCCTGCCTCTGCCCGTGCCAGACTGGGAGTGTCCTGGAGGGAAGGGATTGGCAGAAGAGGTGCAGGATCTGGTGATTCCACCTGCATCCACCTCTCTCTGCATGGGAGAGCCCCAGGTCCCCCCTCTCCCCACAGCCCTGCCCGAGGTGTTTGAAAAGGAGCAGTAGTTTTCACTTAAACCTCATTTCCTGCCAATTGAAGGGGATGTGATCATGCAATTCCCTCCATGCAACCAGCAAGATTTGCTGGGAAAACTCTCTGGATGGTGGTGGTGTTACAGTGGGTCTGAATTCCTCCTTTGTTGTTATTGCAATGCATTTATACTTCTCTAAGCTCCCCCTGTGTTGGTTTGACCTAAGATTTGTGTCCCAAATCCCCATTCCCCCTGCATTTCACTATCCCCCCTGTCAGTTTTTGTTAAACCCCTCCCGTCCTCCCTGCCGCTCCCCATTCCCTGCCCCCTTTTCCAGACCTTTCCCTGTCCATCCCGGACCCGATCCTGTTCCTGTCCTTCCCTCTGGCATGCCCTGATCCTCGATGCCCCATTGGGGATGTGACCAACCCTCTGCACCCTTACCCCCGGTTCGCTGCCATCCCATCAATCTCGGCTGCTATCCCTCCTCTCCAGAGCCTGACTGGGCTGTCAGGTGCACCCTCCCACCGGTTTGGAAGTGGATTTAACCTGGTGCACAGCTTGGACCTCTTTGTCACTGACATTTAGTGGGATAAACCTGCTTGGAAGTTCATAAAGAGAGCCTCCTCCCCATCCTTTACTCGCCCCTCTCTGCGGTGATCCATCCTGCGCTGTAGAGCAAGCAGCTCTAAAGGTTCCCCTTTTGGGCAGCCTGAACCCCAAGTGGTTCCCCACAGCTGTGTTTGACCCAGCCCAGGCTTTGGTGGCTGTGTCACCTCCATGTGAGTGGGTTCAGGGATGCTGCTCCCAGGGGTGGCACCAGCACATCCTGAGAAACTTCCATCAAAGCTCAGACAGCGTTTTCCAGTTATTATCTAGTGGCTGGCTGAGTTTAGTTTTTCTGCTGACAATAAAACAGTGGGTAAAAGGAAGTGATTAGCAGCTTATAACTGTATCTAGTACAACTGTATCTATCCTCCTGAGCAAAGCTCTCTGCTTTATTTTGGGCTTTGGAAGATGAACTGTACAGTATATTGTTTGAAAAGGCGTCCTCTGTTTTGGAAAATCTCCATATATTTTGTTTCCATGTTATCTGCGTGGTTGTAATTAGAAAATTATGTGCCTGCTACATGACCTCCTCATAAAGAACATATTTAAAGTGAGACAATAACATTCAATTCCCTTTCTAAACCATCAAAAAGAAAATGGTTTTCAAGGCATTTCTTCCTCCTTCCCAATTCCCTCCCTCTGGCCACTTGGGTGGTCTCATTTGACAAGTTTTACAATAGAGGACTTCTTTTTTTCACGGACAAACATGTAAGTGCAGGAGAAAATCTGCAACTGGGAAACAAATGCTTCCCCCCTGCCTTCCCCAAGGAAAGCTCAAAAGGCTGAATCTCAGCAGATCCTGGCAAAAGCAGGGTGAGAGGGAGACCTTGCAAAAGGAAATACACTTTTTGTTTGCTGTTTACCTTCTGCAAAATTCCTTAATCCATGCCCATGGGAGGGCGAAGCATGTGCATGGTCCCTGAGGAAAGCTGGGGACAGTGATGGGGACCCACCTGTGGCAGAGCCTCAGCTTGTCCCTGCTCCAGGGCAAGGTGAAAAGCATGGGATGGGCACTGGTGGGATCACCAGAACCTGCAGGTTTTAAATAAAATGGCATTGCAGGGGAACAGGCAGGAACTCTGTGTGCCTGAGCATTTCTCAGAGGGAGTAAGGAGCAGCCTTGGAGGTGATACTGGAATCAAACAGGAGCTGCTGTGAGAGCTTCATTGGAGAGCTGCTGGAAGTGCAAGAAAATGCAGTTTTTTGTATGCTAAGGATGCAGAAAATGAGGCTGATAGTGCCTGTTTTTCATCAGTGGAACCCTCTAGTCCCCAGAATCCCTGGGTTCTGTGGGTGCTTGCTGGAGCTGGGCACGGCTTCCCCAAGCTCCCAGCCACACACCGTGGGCTGTCCCCTGCTCAGGGAAATGCTGCTTTTGGAGACCTGTCCCCCCTCTCAGCAGATCCCTCTGGCTTTGTAGCACCCTCAGACCCCAGGGAAGGGGCTGCAGGTGCAGTGCAGGAGCAGGAGCTGCCCTCGGGGCTGTGCTGGATCAGTGCTGTTGGCTCTGGAGCTGTGATTCCTGGCTGAGCCTGGTGTGAGCTGTGTCTGCACCACACCAGCCACTGCTCCGTTGCCTTTTCCAGCTGCACATGAGCAGCTTGTGCCTGTTTTAGTGCCCTGCATGACCAGAATTGCACATTTGCCTTTGCATGGTCACTGTGTCACACAGGGGCAGGAGCACCTGGGAGACCTGGAGAGAAAGGCAGGAGGGGGAGAAGAGAGAGCAGAGCTGGGTCTGACACAGGGTGGAGGCAGCAGAGCAGAGGTGCACCATGAGAATTATGGAAAACAATTCTGCTTCTATAGAGTCAAAGGGAATAACTGGGATAACTGTCCATTGCTGAAGTGAATGATAGATTCCACTCGCTTGGAGGAGGGCAAAGTGAGGATTGCTCTGCTCACTGCTCTGGGAGCTTGCTGCTCCTGTGAGGAGCCACCTGCATCATGTCTTGGGCCACGGCTACCAGAGAATTAACAGAACAGGAGTTGGGAGCCCTGCAGACAAATAACCTGCTAGGAGCTCACCTGTGCTGATCAGCAGAGCATGAGCATCATCATCCCTTCCACTGCTGCCCTTTCCAATCACTTTGCCAAGCTAAGTAGTATAAATGGGAGTTTATATTCATGACAGCAGGCATCAGAACTGGAAGGGATTGGCAGCCTCCACTTCTCCTCCCTTCTCGCTGAGCTCAGCCAGGCCGGGCTGGCTGTGAAGGGCAGCACCTGCCCACCCCTGCAGGGCTGCTGCTCCTTTTGGATGTGCAGGCAGGAGCCTGTTTACCTCCCTCGTTTTTAACGATCCCTTTGTTCACTAGCTCGTGTGTTTGCTCAGCAGAGGCCCCAGGAGCAGAGAGCAGAGCAGCTCTCACGAGAGCAGTGCTGTGCCTGGGGCCTTGTCCATGCTGTGGTGCCAGGAGGGCACAGGTGCACAGCCAGGGAGCAGGGGACAGCCAGGGCTGGTGACAATCCAGTGGCTGCAATGTGCTCCCACCAGGCAGGAGCACCTGGGATGTGTCAGAGGCAGGGATATGAGCTGGGCTTTCAAACAGGTGAGCAGCAGCTTTACCTAAAAGCCCATAAAATAATCATAACAGAAAGTCATGGAGCTGTAAAATGTATTAGGGAGCCTCCCACTCAGACTCTGGAGAGGGGAGCTGTGCTGAGCTGCGCCCTGGGAGAGGCAGAGCTGTCACTGGGAACTTTAAAGCTGGCAGAGCTTGTTTGTGCATTTTTTTTTTTAAATTAAATCTGCATAGCAGTGAGAGCACCCAAAGATGGGTGAGTGCAGCAGAGCATTCCCCAGTCTGCACAGAACCATGGAATGGTTTGGGGTGGAAGGGACCTTAAAAATCATCTGATTCCAACCCCCCTGACACAGGCAGGGACACCTTCCACTATCCCAGGCTGCTCCAAGCCCCACCCAGCCTGGCCTTGGGGATCCAGGGGCAGCCACAGCTCCTCTGGGCACCCTGTGCCAGGGCCTCCCCACCCTCAGAAAGGAGAATTTTTTCCTGATATCAAAACCTGCCCTGTGTCAGTGTGGAGCCATTCCCCCGTCCTGTCTACACCTTATTTCTGAATTAAGAAATTAAAGAAAATTAAGAATTCTGCTCTTATTTCTGAACCAGCCTCTCTTGTCTCCCCTTTGCTTTTCTCCTGCCAGTAGCTCCTGTCCCAGCCCTGCCTGCACGAGTGGCTCAGTAAATGGCTCATTTGGAGCAAGGTCTGCAGGACAGTCACAGCCAGCTCTGGACCCTGCAAACCTGGGACTGAACTCTTCAGTCACCTTTACCTGCACTACAAGAATTTTGAATACAACCCAGCTTTTTTTCAGGCCTCTCCTGTAGTTAGTTGTATCTCAGGAGCTGGGGAAACACTGGTTAAAAAATAATAATTATAAAATTAATTAATAAACAATTGGAAAATTATAAAAACAATTTGAAATTAAAGAAGAAAAAAATGTGCCAGGTTCTCTTACAGCTCCGTGCACTCCCTGTCTGTCTGTCTGTCTGGGCCTGCAGGCTTTGACACTGGAATGACAGCAGTGATATTGTGAATATTTAAAGCCTAAGCCATCATCAGCATTTCCATTTAGGTTATTGCTTCAAGTTGTATCTGGCATTTTATCTTCACTGCAAATGAGTTTTGAGATCTCCATCTGGTCCTAGTGGACAAAAGCTTTCTTAGAGAAAGCAAACAGCTTCAGCAGCAGCTTCAAAGCTGTTGGAGCTTTATGTGAAGATGGGAAAGCAGCTCTGAACCTGCTGGATTTCACATCCCATAAAATACAAATTGGACCATAATTTTCATGTCACTAAGTCATTCTGCTGCATTGGGCCACTCAAAGCATAATTGCTTCTTTCTCCAGCTTTTTTCCCTTAAGTTTTTCTGAAGCAATGGGATGGAGTTGATCCAAGTGGGCATCAGATTGAAATTCTGAATATGAAAGGAGCACATGGGATCCCTCTCATGGGTGAGGGGACACAGGACACCCACATCTCTCCAGGAAGGAGCTGAATGAAGACTGCTCTGGGTCTGTGGAGCAGGAATAGCACAGGGTTTTCCTCCTTGGGGCAGAGGATGGAGGTTTTCTCCTTCCCATAGCAGTCCTTGCCCCAGTGTGGGTTACAAGGGCTATTTTGGGCAGCCACTGGAGCCAGTGCTTAGCTGGAACCAAAGAAGTGAAATTCTCAAAGGTTAGTGAATAGACATTGGGTAGGAAAAATAGGAAAAAAAAAAAATCTTGAATTAACCTTATCCTGTGAGACCTGTGGGGTTCCTGTGCCTCTAAAGCTCATCCTTGGCAGTGCTGGGTTTACACTTGGACTCAATGACCTTTTCCAGCCTAAACGAGGCTGTGATTCCATTATATTTGTAGCCAGGTTTTGCTCCATATAAATCCCTGACACAGCCTGTGTTCATGGACCTCTGGGTGGGTTTTTTCCAGCTGCAGCTGAAGTTATTCAGCACCTGGGGGCAGAGGAAGGAACAGCACCTGGGTGCCACGGGGGTTCCAAGGTGAAGGAGGTGAAATCTCCCTGTTTTCCCCTCAGCCTACTCCAGACTTCAAGCGACAATTATTTTATATATGGTATAAAGATACAATCTGTTTTATATATAAAAATGGGTTTATTTCAGTAATTTTCAATGGTTTTTCCTGCACAGTCGAGCTCTTGGTGCCCCTCCTGGGTGAGAGGTGGGGAGCACACCTCATACAGCCCAGTTAGCTGGGGATGCTGTCTCTCTCCTCGTGGGCTGCTGTGGAATCAGAACTACACAGTGTTTTTATTTACTTGGAGGACAGGCTGTGAGTGACAGATCAAATGGCCAGATTTTAGTGTGTGTTAGGAAAATTAGTTAATTTGGCTGGAGAAATCAGGGTTCCCCATGGAGTTTGCAGGGTAGAACTTGCTTCAGATGGTTCGTAAACAAAGGGATGTGTTGCTAGGATTGTGAGGTTCAATGGATTTTGCTTTTGCAACACACTGTTGGAGTTTTACTCTTTCCCTTTCCGTCTGGGAGATATTTCGTTGCCTCTTATTTTTTATGTTTTCCTTCTGATTTTGCTTTATTATTATTATTATTATTTTTTAAATGTTGATTTCTTTCAACAATCCTAACAGCGGGATTTGCAGACTGTTTCAGGCGACATAAAAAAACCCCACATGATAAATAAATAGCAAAAAACATCAAGTGAATTTTAGCAGAAGGGGTTTTGGGGGAGCCTGGCCGAACCAAAAGCATCTTGGCTGGGTCAGGCATGTGCATCCTTGTGCAGGTAAAGGTGGGGATCAGGAAGCAGAGGAGCACAAAGCTGTGGGAAGTGTGTGCAAGGCCATTCCATGTCACAGCTGTATCTCTGTCACCATTACCCTTAGGCATGGTTAAGCTGCTCCATCAGGATGTCCTGGCATGTCTCCCAGTGCCGTGGTGCTCCTTAGTGACTCCCTGGATTTGTTCTCTGGCTGGTGTTGCCCAACAGACCAGGATTCCTTGATCTTGCCCTGCTTGGGTTCTTCGGTGAATTGCAGCCATGTGTCTGAGGCACTGAGCCCTTTCACATAATTGGGCAATATTTGCATTAAGCTGAGCTGTTCTTTCCCAAACGAGGGCACGTTGTTGTTCCTTCCATTCCCAGGAGTGTGAGGTCCAGGCTCTGGATCAGGACACATGGCTGTGTCTGGGACAGAGGGCTCCGGGGGGACATCTGTTCCTTGTGTTTTTCCCTGGAAGCAGCTGGTGTTCCTTTAGAGCAGGGCCCTGGCTGTGCCCTAATGCCATTTGGAAATGGAGGGCAGGATTCAGTGGCCTGCCTGCTGAGTGGAGTTTCTTGTCTAAACTCTGCAGGGCTCTGCACTTACAGCCTCATGTGAGGTTAAGAGCAGTGGATTTAGCTCCTCAAGCCACTTTGGACCTGGACATGGGAGGATCAGCTCCTGCTGTCCTGAATGCCATGGAGTCCCCACACGTGAGCACGGCCCCCTCGTGCCAGCAGAGCAGGAACGATGGCTGAGGCTGCCAGGGGAATGTCCTCCCACCCTCTGATGTGTGTGTGTGTGTGTGATTCACTCGCCAGCTTCGTCCAGCTGGAGTTACCCCTGAGCCCTCTTTCCAATGAAATACTGATTTCATGACTATTCCCAGAGGTGGCATCTCAGTGGGTTAGAAATTGAGGCTGGTGTCAGCTGGGATGTTAATTGTCATTTATGTGTTTGCTCTGCTCCCTGCACACCAGTGCAAGACAATGAGTTATGACTTGTCATGACTGGGGTTCAGAGGGCTTTTTAGAGAGTGGTGCTTTTATTTTCATCTGCAATCCCATCCTTTCTCCTGCTCTGTGTCTGATTTATCAGAGTGGTTTAACAGGGGCTTGTTCCTCCCTTTCTCCTCTTCTGTCTCTTGCTGATATTTGTAAGCAAATCGCCCCTGTTTGACAGGAAGTGAAAGATAAAGAACGAGGTTGTTGTGTGCACTGAGCAATGGAGATGATGACTGAAATGGCCATTAATGATTGTTCCCTGCATGCCCAGACAGGACTTTAAATTCTTGCTAATTCCAGCTCTGGCAATGCACACTGGTAGCACAGCCACAGCCTCACTTCTCTCCTCCCCAAAACACGTGGTGCTGTCCCTGAGCTGTTGCTCTGAAGGGATCAAGCCCTTGGTTGGTTTCTAGCCCATCAGTTTGGCTTTCCAAATGCAGTTTGTGATTCCTTAGATTTGATTTTCACAGAGGTTACTCAAAGCATAGTGAAACTGCTCAATTTGAATATTTACGTGACCAAAAATGGAGACATTTAAACCCAGCGGTCATGTCTGACAATGTGATGTTTGACAATGACAGTCATTAAGCAAGTGATTAGTTCATCTGTTGCAGTGTTGAGGAATGAAAATGCCATAATTTTGGGTGCAGACAGGCTCTGTTGAGCAGGGCAGTCATGCCCAAGAGAACCACAGGTTTTGCCTGTTTTCAGTAGTCTCCTTGAAATAACATTTTTTATATCGTTAACAACTGGCTCCTGTTTCTCCTCTACCAGAGAGGCACTATCAGAGCTAAGTAGCACTAATTGGAGAGGGGGAAACGAGGGGAAAGGGCACAAAACCCAGGAGGAAAACGGGGGAGAGTAGATCCCAGAGGCTAAGCTTAATACCATCAGACTTGGATGGGAATATTCCTCTTGCAGACCGCAGAAACACGACTTTTAGTGGGAGTAAAAGGAGGGGAGGCACGATAAGGCTGGTGAAGGCAGTGCAGTTGGTGCAGTGAACCCGGGGCCGTTTCCTGGGATGCCTGACAGAAGTTTCCTTCTGTGGGAAAAATCAACGACTGGAATGGGTCGGTCTTTTCTGCCACGGCAAACCTATACTTAAGTGTGATTAAAATGCTTTCGGCAAAGGAAATGCCCTGTAGTTTAAGCCAAACGTGGGGACATCCTCTGTGCCTCTGATTGATGTTATGGTGGTTTGTGTGGTGTACTATATCCTGAACCGGGCCCAAGTCAATTAGGCACCGTTTCAAAGTGTTTTCTCATGCAGCCCAAGGTTCTGCTCGTGCCAGTGAAATGCGAGGCTGGGGGGGGAACGATAGCAGAAATGAATTCTGTGAGCTGAGCCATCGGGTTAGCAGGCAGCAGGCACTGCAGGATTCCCTGCTTCAAGGAGCAAGATGCCTTTTTCAAGTTGTGAGATTTAATGGCCTTTTTGCTGAGATCAAGTGTAGTATTGGTTTAGTATCTGATACAAGGTCTATCAGGAAAGTATATCCTCCCTTTGCAGGGGGACAAGGCGATCTAACCATGAAATAATCAGATCCTTACAGTTCTTTTTTACCCCTAGACCAGGTGGGATTTCTGCCCCAGAGACACCATCTAAAGCACATTTCCACTCAGCCTTTGACTGTTTGAAGCTTTCAGACAATCACAGTGTGGGAAAGGACAGTCCTTACAAATCTTTCGCCCTTTCAGTCCCGAAATATCATTCCTTGTGATGGAAGAGACTAATAACATGTGAGAGCACCATCACAAGCCAGCCAGCAAAGGAAATAACAGGGTGACCTTATAAAATCAGGGCCCAAAAAAACCACCCAATTATAGGGTTAAATGCCACTTGAAGTAATGATTCTCCTGGTTTATCTCACTCATGGTGCACTGCATTTTAAACCCAGCCACTGGGGACATGTGAAATGGTGCTTAAACCATCAGTGGAAGGTTCCTTCGTGCTACAGACATATTTCCATGTATTCCAAAACAGCCCTGGAGTCTGGGCAGGCAAGGAGTGAGCTTAATGCCTTCCTTTGTAGTAGGAGATCTTTGAAACTCTTATTTGATCGTTTCCCTAGATTAGGATGATTCTGGGCTGCTTGGGAGGAATGTGTTCCCCCTGCCCACCAACCTCCTCTCCCAAAGTGATAAGGCATCTGTAAATGAAAACACTCTCTGAAACTCTGCACAGAACCTCCTCTGTACATGGCTTTGAAGCAGAGCTGCATGAAGACCTCTGTACCGGCTGAAAATATCTTGCAAACTGATAAAGAAGTGCAGGTACAGCTAAAATCCACTGTGTAATGAGGATTAGCGAGCCTAAGGAGGTTTGTTTGGATTGAAGATGGAGTTGAAATGTGTGAGGTTTGGGTTTGACCAGAAATAAACTGAACTTGGATTTCATCAGATGCCTCCCGGCCCCCTCCTGTCCTGCTCCTCCTCGCCCCACTCCACGTTCAGAGTAAATACTCAGAGCTCATCGTTTTAAAAGGAGCTGTTTAATTTTCCCACCGGCCCAGGTTCTCGTTAAATGTGCTGTGCTTCAGTACAATCCTCCACTTTCCCAACCAGCCCCCAGCTCCCTGCATCTCCCTTCCCATGTGCTGGGCTGTATTGATCTCAGATATGTGGGCAATTGCTCTGTGGAATACAGCCTGAAAGGACCCTGTTTGATCCAATGATGATCCTATAGCAGATATTCTGACTAATTGTATCCATGGAAATCAAGTGCACTTTAACTAATGAAAAAAAAAAAAAAGAAGATAGTGTGGTCAAAGCTTATTTGAAGAAATGACATGTTTTAAAACCTGACATGACTTAAAACAGAATCATATAAGTTCCTTTGCTAAAACACTTTCAGGATATATTAGGTATAACAATAGTTTTCTACATGAAAATGGCTTTGAAATCTTAAAAGAAAAGTATTTTAAAAGAAAAGAATTTTTGCGGTGCATTAAATTGGACGTGAATATGACAGATTTCAAAGACTGTCAAAATAACGAATTTACATCATAAATGCACAGGCTCCCTTTTTAAAGGCCTCTTCAACAACTCAGGAAGGCGTTTAATGGTGAGCAAGTTCAAAGTGTCATGGACTCCCACTGGTATAAAAAGGAGGCAATACCCACTATACTCTCTGTGTTTCAGATAATGTATCTGTCTCTTTTCAAGTTAATAAACTGCACTCCTGTCAAATTGCAGATAAATGAAAGCGACCAAGACATTGTTTTCCCCACATATTGCTAAGAAAGATATCTCCCAATATTTCTAAACGACCAGTATGCTAAAAAGAACTTGAAATGAATCCACCCTGCAGTTATTTTACAGCATCAAAGACAATGAAATTTCCACAGAGGCACTTTCTGAAGTTTTAAATGCTTTATTTCTGATAGCTGCTCATTAAGAGGCTTCGAAAGCTTTTTATTGTTTCAAAGGCAGTCATCTAAATTTTTAATCATTCACTAGTGCTATATGGTCACGATGTTACTCTCTAGCTTTAAAAACCCTTTTTTATTTTCTAAACAGTAATGTCAACATAATGTTTTCCTGAATAATTGTTAGGTATGGCCTTACTCAAAGAGCAGCTGTGAGGAGGGGAGAAAGAAAGGGAGAAAGAGGATTTTTTTCCAGCTCCCTTTGGCGAGGGAGAGAAATGAGACACTTCAGGAAATTAAAACCCAGGACCAGCAGTTGACAGAGCTGGCCACCGACTTAAAATTCTGGTCTTCTGGGATGGCATCAGCTCAGTCCTTTATAGCTGGGGAAGCTTGTAGCAGGTATTTTTTAAGTTAACAATGATGTTCTGCAGGCTGATCCTGGCTCTGTGACACTTGAGTGTCCTTGTGGATTAAAGAGAGTTTAGGAAATTTCCTGTCCCTGCCCCTCGGAGCTGCCTCCTGCCCCCTCCCATGGTGATCACCAGGGTCAGGTCCCACTGGCAGGGAAAAGGCATCCTCACCCTATTGCCCATCCCATTGTCCATCCCATTGTCCACCCCATTCCATTTCCCACTGCCCATCTCCATTCCCCATTCCATTTCCCATCACATTGTCCATCCATTCCATTTCCCACGCCATTCCCCACACCATTCCCCACCCCATTGCCCATCCCA
>VZTN01024297.1:4592-18308 GCA_013400515.1 Erpornis zantholeuca | reverse complement strand
AGTAAATTTATATTCTGACTTCTTAAAATTTTAATAACAAACGGGTATACCAAAATCTAAGAAGTAGAACTTTAATATTTTATTCAAATACCTGGGAGAGGCCACTTAAGAAGTTTCTTTCCTATGTTTTCAACCTTTGTTTTCACATTTCTTGTTAACAGTTTAACTTATATTTAAAATGTAATTAAAATCTCATAACCCAAGTGTCTATATGTTTTCATTGAGGTAATATGCAGAAAATTGCTGATTTTTCTGAATCTTCATCTTCTCTGTTATCCAAATTTCTCATAGGACTACCAGTGACCTGTATCAGNACTCCATGAGTTAATCAACAGTCAACAGAACAGACATTTCAAAACTGAGAAACTTAGCTCTTCTTCAGAGATAATAATCAGGACCCTTTACTTAGGCCCTCAAGCTTGTAGGCTAACTGATTTAGTCTACTTGGGTAAAATACAGGATTTAGTTGCATGTCATATTACCCCAGGGGAAATCCTGGTGATTTCTTTCTCTTTTTAGGAGAAAAAAAAAATTCAAACCATTCTCTCACTGATAATAAAACAGAGATGCAACCTTACTGATTAATTTGACAGTACCCAAGAGATTGTGAGCTGCAGAATAGAGTCTCCTCTACTAAATTAACTTGGTCGTATCAACACCTTGGGTCATGTCAATAGCCTTGGGTATAATGGATCCCATTCTGTGTTTGTAGAGCACCAAGCATCAAGTTTGCTCTTTGCACAGCATCAATCACATATTGCACTGCAATACATTTTAGAAATAATTGTCGTTCTTTCGTCAAATAGCTGATCATTGTGTACTGAAACATTCATGTGAAAACAGAAAGGAAATGGGCAGCAGACTGTCAGCAACCGAAATGATGGAAGCTGTTCACAGCTGCAATGCCTGTATAGAAACACTCTTGTGGTTTTGGTTCTACTTTGAAATTCCCAAGGAAGTCTGTGATTACTTTGTTTGGGACCAAGATGTGTCCAGCCATTCAGTGTTTTATTGCAATAAGCATAGTAATGACAATGCATATATAATACAGAAAGGATATTAGCTAATGACCTTAGCTCTCAGCACAGGTACCATAGTCCGAATCTTATGCACAGGCTTCTACTTCAGCAGAACTTCCCTGAACAGAAGCCTTGATTTTAGAGTATTGTTGCTTATATATGACTGTGTTATTGAAATTTTAAATTCATATTTGAGGACAGCCATCCCTGTCGGTGTACAGTAAATGTAGTTGTTATGGTATGAATGACAGAACACTGATCCATACAGAATACTACTCCTGAGAGATGAAAAGCAGAGCTGAGTGCCTGCTTTGCAGAGGACTTAACATTCTCTCACAAAAAACATGTAAGGAAGCTTTGTAATTGCAACTGTAAAATAAGATTAATGGATACACTCATGACAAATGAGATTAAATGTGTACGTACAACAGAAGAAAGATCTGAAAATAGATTATATGGGAACATGACATATCTACTTAATATTTGTGTAATAAGGCTAGCTTTCAGTGAGGAGATGAGAGGTTTCTGTTACTATTTGTGTTGAGTTTGTTAAATATCAGTTAAAATACTTCGTAGGGAAAAAACATTAATTTAAAGAACTTGTATTTAATATAAGAGAATATAGGAGGGAACATATACACAGTAACATCCTGGAGAGATCCTTTGCATTGTCTTTCATTCTAGAAAAGGGCATTAATGTACTCCTAAGTCTTACAGCTCATGTGTGAATTAGGTTGAGCAACTGAAATAACACTACCCTTAAGGATGAATACAGCAGCTGCCTAGAGTACTGAGCAACACAGTACTGAGCAGTATATTGAAATATGAAATTACTTAAATAAAACTGAAGACAAAAAGTAATCAGAAGACTAGAAAATTTGCCAGGGTGTTCAGCATTTCTTGAAAAAATGTCATGAAAATATGCACGGCCAGATATCAGAATTTTAAATTTTGAGAGCAGTAGATTCATTTTATGTAGATATCAAAACATCACATCTATGTTACAGAAACCCAGCAGAAGTATAGTGTCCAACCTGAAGACATCCAGCAGGTGCAGGAACGCAGCACACATCTCCACAGGTCTCTGGTCACCACACTGCTCTCTATCTAGAGTATTTCTTACCTGGAGGGAAGTACAAGTTCCAGTACCATCTAACATCTGTCTCTGGACAGAGGCTTTTGTTTATACAGACTCGTAAGAAAGAATGCCAGACAATGAAATACCAGCCTTGCAGTGACAACCTGTCATTTACATACAGCTGCACTCCAGCCTTGAGACTTGACAAAACCACGGCACCAAGTGGTACAACCAGGATGTCTAAGATCAGACAGAAAGCATATGTAACAACTAGACAACACGTCATTTCAAAAAGTTCATTTGCAGATGAACAGATGTGGCCATTAGGAGAAGGATTATGCTTTTGCAAAGTGTCTGTGGAAACTGTTTTCAAGAAGAGAATGCATTTTTCTTGGTGACTGCAAAACAACATCATGTTACTTAATGGAAGGGACCAGTGGGCAACCTGCTGACTACCAGAATTCATTATAGACAAAAAATGTTTTTATTTGTGCATAGTGACTGGCAAAAGAACACAATTTAAAATACTATTTTTAAGCATGGCCCTTCCTTCAAAGACGTCTATCCTTTCACCAGCATAGAAATAACCTCTATGAAATGGACTAAAAAATGTATTTGAATGAACAGAATAGTTAGGATGACACTACTGACTCTGTTCACATTTCTCTGATGGTTTTCAGGTCTTTGGAATATTATTACTTTCTCCTTTTTTGATCAAACTGCACCATGCAGTGCAGGAGATACTCCTGCTGTAAGAGAGAATATGATGTTCGAGAAGTGAATTTATTTTATTTTAAGATGATTTTCAACTGCCTACCCATAATACTTCCTCAACTGCAGTCATCAAAACAAACATATCCAAAAAAGTCCTTTTTGAAACTATGCATATGAATATAGAGTACAATCTCTGTTTTGACAGAAACTGTAGCACATTTAGAACACAGTACAGTGTGTATTGAACTCAAACAGATTGATGGGCTGGAATTAGAATTTATAACTGATTGAAACCTGTGTTTTTTCCTGAACTGATAATTAATTTCTAAATCCTTGTTTCATATCTCAGTATCTCACTTCATGATTTTTTTTTCCTATTAGAAATGTTCTCTTGCTTAGAGATGCCATGTAAGATCAGCTGTTAACCTCCCCAGCTGCAGCAGCAATAACTCTAATCTTTTTTTGATAGATATTTGAAATTCATTACCCTGTCCATAATTAGAAGTAGGAAACCATTCTTTGTCTTTTACCACAGATGAATCCAAGGATCCTTCAGGTCTCAGATCCCAAATTTAGTACTTGTTCTCCCTAATTTATGAATGTGCAGGAAAACTGCATTACCTTATTGTGCTTCAGCAGGGAACCAGAGCACTGGGACTTTCTAAAAGTGGATAATTTTTAAAGTGAGGCAAGCATTTGAGTGATTATGATTGTACTTTATTTTCACACCTAATCCTTTTGTATTTTGTGAACCAATCATGGAGGATACTGCTGTCTTCAGCAGAGGCAGATGAATACCTCCACAGCATTCTTCAGACCATCATAAAATAGAAGCCGAAAATAACCAGGATTAATTTCTTTTATAAGTGGTGTTCTTGTTCTGGTGATTACTGAAGGTACCCAGCTATGTAAAATTACTTGCACCCATGCTGGCTTATTTTCTGACTACATTTCATCATGTTGGACAAATAAACATATCTTTTCTTCTGCTAATGGTACTGTGGTCATGAATATTATCCTGCTTCTTTGATAAGATATGCATTTTAATCTATATATCAACCTTAAGCTTTCTCCCATTGAAATCTACTCACAAATCTGCACATATGTTGCCAATTTTTCCTCCTTTACAGCTCCCTGGCTCAGCCTTGACTCTCATAATATTTTAGCATTTACTTAAAAGTCCCACTCCTGTTAATCACCAGTTTTACCAATTATAAAACAGTCAAAGTCTTTATACAATTATAAGAAAATCTTTCATTTCCATCTTTACATTAAAAAAACTTGAAAAACCTATTCCTACCCATTGTTGCCACTGTCTCAGTACAAAGACATGCACGAGTGTTCCACATATGATGATTCACTGAGGATTTTTAACACAGGAGGATATAACTTGGAGATGGAACAGTGAACTCTGTCAATAAGCTTAAGCTATGAGACACAGTTTGGTAAGGCTTTTATCCTTGCAATGACACAAGTCCCAAAAAACATAACTTCATGCCACTGAAATTACTATTGGTGGCAGTAGTTACAGCAGTGGCCTCTAGTCTAACTCATCTTTCGAGGACTGCAAAGGTACTACTGGAAGTAGAAAAGTACTTGAGCAAAAAAGTGAAAAATTAAAGCCTATCAGAAGAAATTTTATGAATTTGGTGAAGGCTCTCTTTTGGAGAGAGAGATATTTGACCACTTCAAGCTTACTTGTCCTGTAACTATTGAAGGGAACAGTGTTCCTTAAGCTGTTCAGCATCTTAACAGACAAATACAAAGATGTAGTCATCTCTCTACACAATTCTTTTCAAGGTTAAGTATAAAGAGAAGGGAACCATTTATCATATTTAAATTCACATACAATTTATAGATAGTGAAAAAAATGATTGTCAAATGTACAGTGAATATTTTGAACATTTCCACTGCTCCCCTGACTACATGCTAAGCATTCATAAGTAGCTATAAGCCATGAGTGTCAATAGGTGGCATTTCCAATGGTCTCATGAACACTACTAAAATATTTACTAGCAGCTTTCTACATTTTATACACTGTTCAAAGGCAAGATTGTAAAATAGCATGCAATGGTAAAAATTCTTTTTTTTTTTAAACTTTAGGGAGAATGAAAATTGAAAACTGAAAAATAGAAATATACACATGTATATGTTGAAATATTGATACAGATTTCATTTATTTCCTGAAACTTTGATAGTATTGTGATTTTAGTTTTGTTATGAATGCGAAAAAATCACAAAGAAGTATTGTTTTACAAAAGTCCACCAGAAGCATGCAGACAGCAGGAAATAAATTCACTTTACAAATTATGACTTTGAATATCAATCAAAAAGTTTAATCAAAAGACTACATAGAAAGAAACATGAAATTAAAAAATGGAAAAAATGAAAGAAGGGAGAAAGCAATGAGCTGCACAAAACTCTTTTCAAACAAGTTACTTCTATTGAACAAGTCAGCAGAGCCATGATAAATATCTACATATTTACTTATTACCTTGAGAAAACCAAGTTACTGCAACTTGGCTGAATAGCAGGAAAATCTCTCTCACTTTTGTCAAAGTAATGAGGTTCATATATTGACCCGGAGGCACTTGACACCGAATTGCTTTGCAGATAAGTAGAGTTCCCTGCTTCTATCCTTTCCTTTACAAATGTAAGTCCAACAAAGCAAGAAAATGCAGCTATTTCTGGCCGAGGAAGAATAAGAACTGCTATCTTTGATATTCCAGTTTCTAAACACATCTTTCTCTAACATTTTCTTTAAAATTCTTTTTCATGATGATCAATATTTCAAAGGAACTTAGTCCACATCTGAAATTTGGAACTTGTGGAGATCTGACAGAATTACTAGTATCAGAGTAGCACACAGGAGTTGTATTTAAAGTCTATGTGAGCACAGTTATTTCATGTGGGGACTATGGAAATGTTTTTCTTTAAATAAATGAAAATCAGACTTCTAAGTATTAAACAATATGATAAAATAAAACAAAATAAAATAAAATAAAATAAAATAAAATAAAATAAAATAAAATAAAATAAAGTAAAATAAAATAAAATAAAATAAAATAAAATAAAATAATAAAATAAATATTTATCATGTTCCTGAAATTTATTTGCTTGAGAATGCACACATAAAGACTGGGGCTTTTTTCTACATTGCTGAGCAGATGTGACAGAGAAAGCTGGAATGCCTGAGATAGATAAAAAATAAGACATGACTCACACCTTCTTGCTTCACATAGAAACATAGACTTTTGATGTAAAGTAAATAGGCAAAGAAATTTGAGACCAAGTGATATTGCCACCTACATTACATGTGATATTGTATCTGAGAGGTGGAGTGAATCTGAACATGCATTGCATATATGTTTGTATCTGTATTGAAACTTCTTGTTGGATAAAAGTATAATATTTCATGAAAACAGTCTGATTACATTCAGAGGGACACATTTGTTTGCACCAGAGGAACACTCCTGCATTATTTTTGCACTGTATTGTTAATTTAATCTTCAAAAGTTGTTCATTCTTTTCTGCACCCCTAAGAGATTTTTAGGAATTTTCATTACATAAGTGTATTGTACATCCCATAGTAAAAGACTGGGAAACATTCATTTGAAAGGACTCAAGTATTTATTCCTACAAAGACAATAAGTTTACAGCTTCTCTGAACACCACCACGAGCTGATAACTGTACTGGGTCTGGCTGAGCTGGAGTCCATTTTCCCACCACAGCCCTCCTGGTGCTGTGCTCTGCACTGGTAGCTAAAAGGAGTTGGTAACACTCCAGTGTTTTGGCTGCTGCTGGGCAGGGCTGGGACAGCATCAGTGCTGCCTCCCAACATCCCAGCCCCATCAGGGGGTGAGAAAGGTCCTGGGAGGGGACACAACCAGGCCAGCTGACCCAAACTAACCAAAGGGCTAGTCCATACCAGGCGATGTCAGCTCAGGTGTAAAAGCCAAGGGAGGGAGGAGGGAATAGAGGTGTATTTGTTACTTGCCATGTTTGCCTTCTGGAGCAACTGCTCCATGTGTGAAGCCCTGCTGCCTGGGAAGCGCATGGACATCACTTGCTCATGGGAAGTAGAGAATAAACCTTTTTTTTTCTCTTTGATTATGCAAGTGCAAACTTTTCCTTTGCTTTCATAAACTGCCTTATCTGAACCTATGAGTTGTTTTCCATCTTATTTTCCTGTCCTGCTGTAAAGGAGAGTTGGGGTTTTTTAGTCTATCCCATGAACACAAAAAAAAAAGAAAAAGTCGTATTTCAGATTTGCAGCAAAAAATGACAAGGAGATGCTGAGGAGAAATCAGATACAATTTGTGGCATTTTTTTCCCCCTCTTTCTGTTTGAAATTATCAAATAAAAGATTCAGGAGTACAAAGAAGAATGAAAGGAAAAAATACATAAAGAACATTTAAATGCAGAATCATCTGCTTCTATAAGCTGCTTAGACAACTCCACTGAGGGCCTATCCTTCCATCTCTGAATCACTAGGAGTTTTAACATCAGTTTCAACAAATGCAACATCAGAGCCTTAATCCCAACAATGCAAACAGACTTACATTTTCTTCAATAACTCTATAATTATGCCATTCCAGTGAGTAGGACTCATTATAGATCTAAATAACAATAATATAAACATTGCTCAATACCATATCATTACAAACGAGTATGAAGTGTTTGTTAGCAAAAAATTAGTTAATGATCATGATATATTTCTTATCCTACATTGAAACATGCCTCATGTATCAGCCCTGCCAAAATTATCAACTTTGCGTTGTGACATTAATCATTTCTGTAAATGCTTGAATACAAATAGCAATTTCTCTTGCAAATGGGATGGAAAAAAAGCTTGTCTTAGAAAGATGGACTTCATATTATGCCTGAATATCAATTCAGAAATCTTGTTGTATCTGGATTTGTATATTTATTTGTTCTAATCTTTGCTGATAAAATGGTCTGATCCTACTCTCCCTGCATGGCCAAACCCTCAGCACATGATGCTCCACATGCACTACATTTTTTCAGTGTTCATTATATTAAATTGCTGAGAAGAAATATAGAGGAAGTATTAATAAAAAATCACGATTACTTAAATATGAGCTTTGAAGATTATTTCTGTCTTTCATACCTGGATTTGCAGAATTTGTTGATTAGAAACAATGAAAAAATATTTCAATTCCTTTACAGTAGGAGAGTATTCACTCTCTTCAAATTCAGTGCTAAAATAATTTGGTTTTATTTCAATTTTTTTAGCAATATCGACAAAGGTGAAATTAAGGCAAACTTGGAGCAGCATCACTTCTGGCTTCAGTTTCTCAGAATTAGTAGAAACACAAATTTAAAAACAAAGAAATACACTAAAGTAATTCATTTGTTTGAAAGAAAATGGTAACAAATACCTCTCAGGACATTTCCATAGTAACACTTGTTTTTTTTTCTTAGAGATGAAAAATTTGGGAAAGAGGTGGAAGCTGGAGAAATGAATAAAACCCTAATTTTCTATGAATTATTTTTTATAGGTTCTATGGACTAACAATTTTGTTTCAATTTAAATGGAAGAAAAAACTTTACATATACAGATACATTCCAGAAATTAAATGAAAAACTGTTCCAAGAACTAGCAGGAAAAAAATATTACTAAGGCTCTTCCAGATATGGTTACAAATTATCTTCTGCCTCACAGCCAAAATTTACACTAGTTTCACAGAGAACAATGCAGTTTAGATGAAGTTCATAGTAGAATTGGTCATGACAGGGAAAGCCTATTGAAAAACCTCACTTTGTAGATTGCTAATAGGAGGCAAACACATAGATCATTAAGATATTCGTTATCTTTGAGTGGACTTCTCCATACTGACTTTGCCACGCCCACAAGTCAGATAGTGACTGGGAGCCTTTAAGAAGAATAAGAGAAATTCCAGTTGAACAGTGCCTCATGGAATTTCAAATACTTAACATTTGTCATGTGAAAATTAGAGCCCTTTATGACATCTCAGAGAACTAGACAGTTTCTAACAAGCCTTTTCCTATCTGCTGGTAGATATATATGATTCTTCCAATGTAACCCAAACCTAAATATGAAATATTGTATGAATGTAGCGACATTTTCTGTACACCAATTTTTCCCTTACTCACTTTCACCCTCTTCCCCTTTGAATTGTTAACTCTCCAGATTGTAAAATGTTCATATCTGTAGTTACTGATCATTTATTTTTCTTTGATTCTGCTAGAACAATGTTCATTCGGATGCCAGCTCAGGAGAGTAGTTCATTTTTACATCTCTATTTTTTTGGGCCATAGAACTGTCATGGATTTTATATAAATAGAAGAACTTATGGGGTGTGAAGTGCTATAGTGCTCATATTTTTGTGATTAGCAGTGTGTAATTTACTGTGTTACATTTTGGGTGATTCACACCATCTACCTGCTACTAAAACTACCTTGAACCATCTCTGGGAAATTTCAGGTGTTTGACATTTTTATTATTTTGATTAGAAGCAAAATCTCAATTCCTAACATTTATCAAAGAATAAAACTTGGCAGTTCAAGAGTTTACAGGATTGTTTCTGCTATATCTCCCTTTTCATATACTTCCAAAGGAAAGAAACCTAGGGGCTAAAACCAGATTTTTGGCAAAGAAAGGTTCAGAGAGGAAGCCACTGAATAAAAAGAGTGCCAATTAGGTCTGAGCTGGTAGTGAAAGCACAAGCCATATTTCTAAGACAACTCACTATGCTGGCTTCCAAAGAAGCAGAAAGCTGATGTGCTTTAGTCTCACCATCCTGTGAGCTTCTGAATGTGTTCTCTCTGAAATATTGGGGTGCTCTGTCCCTGTAAACCTAGGATTCTGAGAAACCAAGAATCTGTGTGCCAGCCTGTCCTGCTCTCCCAAGTCCCAGGTTCAGACTTGATGCAGCTTGCCATGCTGGGGCTCTACCTAAACACTTGCCTGTTGGAATTTCACTGAATGCCTCAGCAGACTTGGCTCCAGTGGTTCTCCATGTCCCTGAGCTGCTGAAATAAAGGCCTCAACCTCCTGGGGATGTGGATGTGCTGTAGTTGCCAGCTACTGTATTTGGCTTGTCAAAGGTCAAACTGAAAAATTGTACTTCCAGCTCTGTACTTCATTTTGATTACTTGTATAAATCTAACCTGCCAATTCTTTTCTATTTTCCACATGCCAAGAGCAGGAGGCACCTCCAGAGGCTGGTGGCACCTCCTAACAGGGTGGTGGGAGGGGTATTGTAACTATCTTAGAGTCATGATCATGACAATCACTATCCTGTGTGCTGAATGAGGAGATGCAGGGCACAGCAAGCTTACAAGAGGCTTTATGTTGTCAGGCTTAGAAAGAAACTCAACAGGAAAGAAAACATAAGACCAGGAGAGAACACTAGACTAATAGTGAATTTGAGGGAAAGTTATGGAAATACATAGAAATACAAATGCCAAAGAATCTTGTCTATACATATACACAGGAGAGCAACAACAAAATGTATATTGATTAAGAGAGTTCAAAACTTGCTTCATGGTGTAATTAATTCAGAGTGGTCATTAATTGGGAAGTGCAACTAACAGTGGGATTGATTTGGAAGTACAAGTAGAACTAGGATTAAGCAGTTAGCTCTAAGTGTGACGGAGCCATCATTAGACAATCTAACCTTTATACATCCTAAGCTCAAAGAATACTTACTGAAAAGTCTCCCTCATCTTTCTTCCGAAGACAAATGCAAGCAACCCTGCAAAAAACTTTTCTTTAGCAGCTGAAAGGTGCTGCACAAATCTAATAACTGACAAAGACTTAGGCCTATCAATCTCAAAATTTCTTTTGAAAAATTTACAAAAATTATCCCAGAAAAAATTCAGACTGGCTAGACACTAGGGTAAATGGTCATGCTAGATTTCCTAATAACCATTTTTCATATGCATCTCTACAAAAAATCTGGGTAGATCAGGGCAAACTAAAATTTTGGATATAAACATCCATTATTACCAGTCCATTCTGAAATGTAGTACATTTTCAATGAAGTTATTTTCAGAAGAGCAGAACCTACAGACAATTATGAAAATACAAACGGAACTTTCTAACAAATCTTTTCTTAATCATTTTCCATTTACTGGTGTGCATGTGTACAGTTCAGCAAATTAAAATCACATGTGCTAAAGTTTAAAGAATGTGCACTCTGGTATTAAACATGTCTGAATACTGTAATATTTAATAATAATAAAATACCATTTTAATTTCATATGTATTCACTGCTGCTACTCTACCTTGATAACATTCTGCCTAACTAATTATTGTTGCATTTCTTGGAAAGGCCATAGGCCTTGTGCTGTTGCTGCTACAATACATTGCAGTGGTATGGTTTCTACACATGTATGGTAAATTCAAGTGCTAAAAAGCACTGGGAACCTTATACTGAATTTCTTAATTATAAAAAGTAGTAATCAATAGTCTTTTAAAAATGTAGTGGTTACCTTCCTTAGAATATTCAATTTATTGCCCAAATTTTTCAGTATATTTCTACAACTAAAACTAATATGATTCCTTTGCTTTGTTTTACAAATGAAGGATTTCTTTTTTATCTTGACATTTTTATCTGTTCTATATCATCATCTTTTTAAAAAGTATATCCCTTTATATCTATTTCATCTATTTTTACAATAATGTTTGTCTTACACTGAGGTTTGTCACGAATCAGTCCTAAAAGTTTATATCCATACTACAGGCAAATCTCATAGAAGGAACAGAGAAGTGCCCTTACTGCAGCATAGTGAAGGCTTACCTGGATTAGCACTCTGTCTCCAGTAGTGACCATTATTAGATAATTTAAATGTCTTTAAATACTATTGCAACAGTAAAAATAACTGTCCAAAACCCTGTGCCCTGCAGTGCAACCAAATTAATTTCCTATGAGATAGAGCTGATGCTGCTTTAAATCCCAAAACCTCTGCAGCTGTATTTTCATGAGTGTCGACATCCCTAGGTTACAATGTCTTTTATAAAATCATACTTCATTCTAAACAAAATAATAAAAACTTTTTTTATATTTTTACCCCCTCTATTTGTATGTAGTAGGGGATTTCCCTATTCAGTTCTCTAACTGCTTTTCAAGCTTGGAAAGGGCTCACTTTGAACAACTGCAGAGATATTTGTTTAGCTGTTGACAATTTTCTTCTCACTTTGAAGACATGCTTACAAAAAACATGGTCTGCTGCTGCCTGGGAAATTCTGGCTATGACATCAGCTGTGTATGTCTTCTTGTTACTTCTGACCTGACTGTATATGAGTGCTGCACTTAGGATTATATTTGGGTTGCAAGTTCTTGGCAGTACAGACTGTCTCTTTCTACCTCATGAGTTTGCACAGGATCTAGTACATAATATTCAATTTCAATAACTGTCTCTTAGCTGTCATAATAATACATAGAATAAACTCCAGCTTCTCACTGATACTCTCCTGATTTGATTATATTTAAAAATATGAGCCCTCATAAGAAGGTTTGCAGCATTGCCCAAATGTGATTCCCCAAGCTGTGCTTTTAAAATATGTATCCACTCTGCTTTTATGTTATTTCTAGATTTATGGCACTCCTGTGAATGTTCTGCCAATAAATTGCCAGTCCTGCATTATTCATTGAAATAATGCATAATATCGTAGGAATCCATTTCAAAATAATTAGCACTAGTAAGCTCTTGAAACTTAACAATAGATGAAAAGCCATCTGCCTGCTGCTTTAGATCCATTAAGTAACCAAGTCAAGATATTTCAGAAGCTTAACAGAGCAAAATAATTAGAGCCAAAGCTAACAATAATTATACATTTGTTTAAAATACATTCAAGGGGTTTGAATGTTAGTATGCCTTCTTTAGACATAAAAGCTAAAGAGACAACTCACAAGAGTTTGAATCACTGTGAGTCATAAGCATTTCAGCTACAGGATCACCACTGGCCACACTGAGAGCTTTATATCTAAAAGCAGATACACTAAATATTAACTAAATAATGATGATATTGGGAAAAAATTATTTAAAAAATCTGATTTTTAAAGATAATCCTCTTTTCAAGCATCATTCAGCTCCCTTCCACCATTAATACAACCCCGGAGAGGCTGCATAGACCTCCTAATACACGCAGACAAAAGGTAGTGGGAGGATTCCCAGAGGTGGGTCAGAGTTCCCATCACACAGGTAAAAACACAGAGCAAACAGAAAAACACAGTACCAAAACAAATCCAAACTTCTTCTGTGTGCGTGAATATTTCTGCCATCTTCAGAAATCTCAGCATTTCACAGGTACTTTTTAAGATAATTGCTGTGTCAGTAGATACTGAGATTGAGCTGCTGTTCATCTTTCTATGACGTACCACAGAATGTCAAAGAAATCAAAAACATCTCAGTTCTATTCCCATTTTGGGCCAGAGATGTTCAAAGTCTCAGCTCGCACTTTTCAAGCAGGGATGTTAGGACCATTAAACCGGCTAGTCTAGGAGAATCTCCCAACTTTTCTGCTGAAACAGCATACCTACATCCAAATTAGAAGAGCAAATGGGCAGTTCTGAAGCTGAAGTTTAACCAAGCAGGATGAATAGGAAACCAAATGGAAAAACACTCAACTTACAATCTGAAATTGCTGTTTCCCTTAAATATTTTCTCCAGGTATTTGAAAAAAAATTGACAGAGATATTCAAGATGTTCAGTCAAGCTGGACACAGCCAAATCTGAGCCAAATTATTGGACCATTTTTTGTTGATTTCCTAGAATACCTTGTTTTTAGTCAATGTTTTCCTGGAAACTTTGAATGGGAGCATGCATTAAAGTGCTCTTCCCATTTTCGCATGCTGCCCAAATTTGACATTGCCTGTTTTGCTCACTAGAAATTTAACTCATCTGTATAAGTC
>VZTN01024295.1:0-10535 GCA_013400515.1 Erpornis zantholeuca | reverse complement strand
CTGGCTCTTTACCATCGACTCTTGTTTGGAGCTATCCGGGGTATGTGTGTGTGTGTGGCACCGCCGAGCAGTTTTCCTGTGGAGACGCTTTTGGAAGGTAGCCGCACTACCACCCCTCCTCACCCACAGCAATAGCTTCTGGCAGCTTCTCACAGAAGCCACCCCTGTAGTTCCCCCCTGCAACCAAAGCTTGGCCATGAAAACCCAATATAAGCACAAACAATTGTTTAATTATTAATTATTAAACTGCCTGTATCTCGAACCATGGGGGTTTTTCACCTATTTTCTTCTCCCACTCCTTGGCGGGCACCTGGCAGCCAGCATGGGTCAACCCACCACAAACCCTTACATTTTAAATAACTTCAAACTGCTCATTGTTTCACCTTCTTCTTCTAGTAAGAATGTAAAATTTGGCTTTCAAAGAGGATGTATTAACCTTGTATTCAGCATGTTTCTTCTTAGGGGTATTTGGAGTTCTGGATGACTGGTCATCTGATGGTTGCTCTTTCTTATACTAACTGAATAAATCTATTTTTCCTTGTTTTCAACACAAACATCAATCTACATAAATTGTCAAATAATGCTGTAATTGTGGCCAGCCCCCAAACCTCTTCACTGTCAACCTGGAGGCACTATATTGCAGCAATGATTCCAGATCAAGGAGAAAGAATCAAGCATATTGTAAAGTACATGAAGAAATCTAGCTTAAATTATATGGAGCACTCCATCCCCTTCACTTTCCCCACTGAGATAGTGCGATCAGAGCACTTTAAGTTTCCTACTGGGATAAAGTGCAAGGTGGAGAAATGGATAACTTTACAGCATTAAGCAAGGCAGTGGGTTTTATACAGTTGCCAAAGCAAATTCTGAAGTTGTAAAAATTTGGAGTTCTCTATCTGCAAGTCAGAAGAAAATGATTTGCAGACTTGATGAAGAAATGACTAAATAATATTCAGGAACTGGACTATGAGAATGGAACTTTAGAAAGTCCCTTCTAGGCATGCTCTGAAAGCCCTACAGATGATGCCAGGGTGTGCAAAGGCTAATCAGTCGGTTGTGTAACTAGCTGACAATGGATAGTGTGCAACACAGGCATAACTTCATCTACACCGGAGAAGATAGATTCACTGTCTCCAGGGCTCAATTCAACCCAATGACTTCTGAAATTTAATCTGGGTGAAAGGAAGGAGTCCAGCAAGAACTCATATATATGTACAAATATCAGAGTACTTTACAAATTTTTGTGTGAAAATAAAATTTATATCTGCTAGGATGTTGAGTTGAGATGACAGCTGTGAACAAAATGTCAGCTCTACTAACATTGATGAGCCCTCTGATGGTGACAGATTTGGAAGACCCCCACTGAATGCAAAGTGTTAATGTTTTCTTTGTAGTTATTTAAACCTGTTTGCTCTGAACACAATGTTCAGATACATATCTAATGTAATGTGTTGCCTCTACAAAGTTAGGTTAATTTTTCTTGCATCTGATCTGTGTTGCAATTCTGCAGGAAGTATAAATGGAATTCATATCCAAGTTCCATATAGTTCAGCTACATCCTGGTGATAGTTAAACATTTTTCCTACTCACAACTAACTTGCAACAATTTATTAACTTCAAGTCCTGAGAGACAATGTCCTGCAGCATACCGTGTTTTAGTAATTTAAGCTCACATTTATTTAACAAAAAAGGAGTAGTTGCATATAATTTCACTTTAGTTCTTGGATAAGTCCTTATCTCTCACATCTCATTTGGGTTTATACTTTCACATAATACCAGAGTCCTGAAAATAGACAGCTAGACAGAAGAGCATGATGTAGCCTGAACAGTAAATTCAAGATTCAGCCTCCGGTTCCTGTACACAAACCCTGTCCACCAATCCTTGCTCAGGTCTCTTGAACAGCACTACGAGAAAGCAAACCAAAGCATCTGAAGTAATATTCATAGCTGAATTCATATCTTCTGCCTCAAATTTAAATATTTGCAGATCTGAGCTGTGCCAGGAGCTGCTGCAAGAACTACCTCTGAAATAATCACAGGGGACTCCACAGATCTGTGACCCATTCTTACTGATATCTCCTGAAGTAAAATGGCATTTGTAAGGACTTAAAGAGCACAGTTGTCTGTCTCAAAACACTGTCAAGGCCACAGAAGAAACATGCCATAAGGTAAGCTACCACAGTGGGAACTTGAGATAAGCACAGATGGGAAAAATTTATGACAGGAAGGTGCTAATTCCAGGCCTGGTGGAGGTGAGATCTGGTTAGCACATCCTGGTTAACATATCTGGACAAAAATTCCCACTGTGGCAAGCTGTGGGAAAGGAAGCAACTCCTCATACACATGCCACCCCAAGTTATGGAAACATCTGCAACCCCCCTATGGATACCCAGAACTTAGAATGTATAAACGTGGTATCTCCAGAAGAACGACTCTCGGACTTCCACCACCAAGAAGCCCAGGGTGAAGAAGGACCAACAGGATGCTGCTGGATCCATGGGTGGTGACTATCTTCTGCTTGATCTCTCTCTCTCTCCCCTCCTCTTTTCTTCCTCTTTTCTGTTTCTTTCTATCTCTCTACCTCACAGTTATGGTAAAATAAAATCCATATTATTGACTTCGGCATATGCTCTCATTTGCATCTTTATTTGGGCAGAGGCATCTCTCACTAATTGGATCATAACAGCGTTTAATCATCTTTTCACATGCTCTGTTGATCAACACACTAATTATACCAACTTTTCACACTAAATATTGATTTCTTCCACCATTTGCCAACTTCATGTGCCATCTAATTTGCTGTGAAATTAGAGCCATTTATCAAGCAGAAGCAAACTGTTGGCCTTTCATTTCCATCTGTTATTGTCAGGGGCAAATTATTACCCTCAACTTTGATTCTTCACCTTCAGAAACAGTATTTTTCACATAATTCTTCATATTTTACAATTTATGGGCTTGATGAATGACTGTTGAAGCACTAAAAATATCTTCTGAACAAAGTAGTACTACAAAAAGTACTCTTTAAAAATCAAACAGCTGCAAAAACAATTACTGGAAGAAAAGTAGAAACCACAAAAGTCCTGAGAACAGGTCAAAATGATGCTTATACAGGTTACTCGTTCCCCTAAGATCGTACAGATTAGGAAACTAGTGGCATCCCCTGAAGACTGGGATGGAGATATCTGGTGATTCTAATGACAGCAAACTAGAAGACGATCCTTTGTTTCCCACAAATCTTCCTTAATATCAAGCCAGACCTGTCGTTAAAACATAAAAAAAATTGGAACCCCAGGGCATTCATCTGCGACATGCTACGTGAATCATCTCCTGGGATCTGTTGCAATTGAAAAATTTGCAAAAGAAATATGGCAGAAACCCAGGTGAAACCGAAGCAGAATACCTGAGGTAAGTGTGCCTAAGTGGCGGTGAACAAATAATGTTGAGTGAGGACAAAGCAAACAACTTTTGGGGTCCAGGAGTTTTCAGTTTAGGACCCAACTCAACAAATAAACTCTGTTCTATCACCAGCTGCGTATCTTACTGGGCTGGAGGGATATACATCATGGGTCAAGGTGAACCCTCCATAATCCCCATTAAATGTCTAAGTGAGCTCTCTACAGCCCTCACAAAAGTCACTTGCATAACAAGCCATGCACAAATGAGGCCCCTGTGATGTCCCACTATATGCTACAGTAGTTTTTAATGTTAAAACCACTGATTACAGAGCCCTGGCAATTCCCAACCCTATCTATCTGCAAAATGGGATAAGATCAAAACAGACACTAATTATAATAAAAACCAGGACAATAATGCTCCTAAAGAACTCCCTACATTAGCAGAATTAATGCATGGGTCAATGCACCAGCTAAAAAACAAAAACTGTGACCCAGGGAAAGAGATCACTAAGACCCCTGAAACAGGAAACGGAAACTATATCAAAATAAACAGATTTTAAACCCCAGAAAGGGAATCTCAAGAAAGGAGGATGCCAAAGAGATGTTATAATGATTCTTTCTTTTTGTGCTAGTTACAATAATCTAAATAAAGCCATTCAGACTAAAAGCATGTGTGAGCTATGAACATGAAAAAAAAAGAGGACTTTAAAATTTGCTTTAATCTGGTAATCCTTAGTATTTCCTCAAAACTTCAGATAACTTACTGGCTTTTAGGATTCCTGCATTGCTCTGAATGTGGTATTTCTGTTCTCACACTTACTGGTAACTTTACCCTTTAAGTTACGCTTGCCTCCATTTTGTCAACTTGAACACTGCTGCATCAATGAGTAACTGGAGTTACTCCACTTCTCCACTCTCAGATCTCTTCAGCACTCTGGTGGAAGTGATAAAATTTACCACTATTATAGCACTTCTCAGATTTCTTTTAACAATGGTGAATTAAACTAACAGCACTGTAAATTATGACATTTGAAAAAATAAAGGGCTGAAGAAATTTGTTCTTGCAGGAAAAAAAATCTATAAGTCAGGGAAAGTTTTTTTTCATTCAAAGTAGAGGATATTGGGAATTTAATTATCATCTAGGATTCACATAAATCTTAAAAGCTCATTTCACTGGAGCAGATATGTGATTTTTTTATGTAGGTAGATCTTAGATTAGTTCCTGCATAATAACTATAGTTCAGATAAAGGGGCTAGGACACAATGGTAATCTGTAGTTTCTCAAAC
Organism: Erpornis zantholeuca; assembly: GCA_013400515.1. Classification (NCBI taxonomy): domain Eukaryota; kingdom Metazoa; phylum Chordata; class Aves; order Passeriformes; family Timaliidae; genus Erpornis; species Erpornis zantholeuca. The sequence goes on along the minus strand of VZTN01024295.1, from coordinate 5,853 downwards.
ATATTTTTCAAGACAACAAAAGCAGTGACTCATTCTTTTGTACCCCAGAGAAAGGCTGAAGCTTGATTTCTTGTTTCACTTTTCAGGCCATAAATGGATGCTGGCATTAATTAGTAGATGGTAGGTGGCTTCTGAGCATGCCTACTGGAGATGCTTGCTTTTGCCAAAGCAGTTTCTGTCTTGCAGAAAGAACTAAGTTGTGCTGCATCACTCTCCTTGAAATCTCTTCTGGCACAACTCCCTGTGCTGTGCAAGTGTCCTGGGTTAGGTTTCTCAGGGGAATTTCTTCTCATCTGTCATCTGCAAAAGACTCTGGAAGAAGAAGGGGGTGATGCCTGGGGACAATGTGGCCAAGTGCCTTGGCATACTGTTGGAATGGTTCTGGGGAACAAGGGAGAAGCACAGTGATTTTGGCAGTTTCTTAGCTGGGAGGTGGGGCAGTCTCCCCAGCTTGAAGGGGAGATGGTTGTGATGCTTGGTGCTGGGCTTCTCCTGCCCCGAGGACTTGCTGCTACCATGGAGTTTTCCTTGTTGCTTCTCCTTACCATTGGTGGGCCAGTTGCTCATGGGAGAGGCCAATGGACTGGGACTTTTCAGTGACCACCCTTGCCGGGAGAGACCCTTGCCATCTACGTGGGTGTTTCAAGGGAACCCCCACCTCCTCCCTCTTATTAGGAAAGTTATTAATGATGCCAAAGGTTTACATCCAAAGAGGAGACAGAGGAGTCCTGTAACTTTATTTGAATAGAGAGGCCATGGCGCATTTCCCATCAGGTCACTTGAGTTGTTGGAGGACGCAGCCTCCTTTTAATCCTATTTTCCCACTGGCTTAGGTACTTGAGAGGTATAGACTTACCAAATCGCCTAATACATATCCCCTTTTAATATGAACCTCCTCCCTTTTCTTTGTATCTCTGTTCTTTTTCTCCAAGTCCAGGAATTTAACATGGTCTTAGATGAGCAAGTCTGTGCCAGTTAGTAACATTCCTCTGAAATTTATGGTTCCTCCTATTGCTTCTTTTATCTATCAGTATCTGGCTTTTTCTACAGGCGGACTCATAGTTTGTTAGTAAAGACATTCTTATCATTCCTTTCACTGTCTCCAGAGGGAGCATCTCCTGGCTGCTGACTGGAACCTTGGCTGCTGCTGCCATCACCAGGATACCGCACCGGATATGTGCGAGCCAGGGGAAAACCAAAACCCCCCCCCCTCCACCTTCTCTCTCTCCTCGAGGCTGCCATTTCCCCCTGGGGAGGCTCAGGGATCACTTTGGCCACCCTCTGAAGCCACCTGAGCAAAGAGCACCCTCTGAAGCTGAGGGGGAGTCACTGCATCCTCTCTGCCTCAACACAAGCCATCAGCGCCCCCTTCCGGTTGTGGTCGTAACTACACCAAAGGGGAATGCTTGATGACTGAGAAAAGGTTGTTATTGGGGTTTTTTCTGCTGGTTGTTGTTTGTCTGTCTTGTTTATTGTGTGTGTATATATATATATCTCATAGTAAAGAACTGTTATTCCTTTTCCCATATCTTTGCCTGAAAGCCCCGTAATTTAAAAGTTATAATAATTTGGAAAAAGAGGATAATTTTGTGTTTTCAATTCCAGGAAGGTTCCTGCCTTCCTTGGCAGACACCTGTCTTTTAAATCAGGACAGTTTTTAGCACTCAATGTGGGGCTGGAGGGCATCAAGAGGAAAGGGTAAAAAAAAGAAAAACAGTTCTTGGGTAACCCATTTCTGTTCTGGATATAAAAACTTCATTAGGCGGCACCATGTGGTCTCACCTACCCTGGTTTAGTTGGAACATGACTGTGGCTACGTTTTTCCCATTTGCAGATTTTTAGCTTTTACATATTTTCATATGTTCGTAGCTTTGTAGATTGCTAATATGTAGTTGTAGCTTCTAGTACTTTTCCTACCCTTTCCCCCTACATTTTAGAACAATAAGCTAACCTTCTAACACATTCCTGAAATATTGTTTAGTCTTATTTCAAGAAGAGAACCAACTACAAGGATGTTCTGTTTTCCAACCAGAATCTGGGAAGACATAACAAAAATGGGGCAAAGAACCCCCTGGGCAGATTCCAATGGGGCAGTACCCAGTGGAGAATTACCTAACTTGTGGAGGCAGTGAGCCTGCCACACAAGGGTCCCAGAGGATCCCCTGGAGGGATGGACCCTAGTAGAAGAAACTGCCCCCAGGTCAGGGTGAGAAAGAAAGGTTTCTCCCAGGATACCCTGTTGCATTATGTTAATGTACCCCAGTTCTATTCCCCGCCCCTTTCTTACCCAATATGTCCCTGCTCCAGAATGTTCTTCCTCCCCTCCTCCCCCATTGGCCTTTGTTCCTCAGCCACTCCCTCCATGTTCCCCTACTGGCTCCCATACCCTAGCCCCACCTGTGCACCACCCCCGTGCCCCTGAAGGATTGGTCCCTGGTGCTTTCTCCGGCCCTACCTCCCCTGCACTTAAAAATGGACCCTTCCCTGCTGCTTGTTCTTTTCACAGGTTCCCTTCATGTGGGCGGTTGATTTAAACCTCATGTGGAATACTACAAAAGGACCCTTCCCATCTCTTTCCTGCCGATCCATCTAAGAAGCTATCCGGTGTGTGAGTGTGTTCTTGGTATGCTGCTCCAACTGAGCGGCCCCAGTTGGAGACGCTTTCAGAAGGTAGCAGCAGCATACCACCTGGCACCTGGCTGCTACACTAACTACTCTCCTAATTGGACAATATATGATAGGTATACTAATCAACTAACCTTATAAAAATTGTAGAAATACTGTATCAGGTGCAGTTTTTGCCATATTATGTACCTGAAGGGTTTCAGGTAAAGGTTTGCTTTTATATTATCATTCTAACACTGAGAAGGTTTGTTCTATTTCCAGGCAACACTATGACTAAGGCCATTGTGGCTGTTATTCAGTTTGCAGTATGGGTCAATAAGGTGAGGAATTTAATGTTTGTAAACTTCCTCTGGAATGTTGGCACATGGCTATATAACTATCACAGACTAAGTTTGTATCTTTGGGGTTTCCTCATTAATGGTACCTACTGTGAGGAAGCAACACAGGGGGGAAGTTTTTCCCAGTCCTTCACCCAGTTCTTTGGGCCTACCCCACCAGCTTTTGAAGGGTTCGAATTTTCTCTAGATTCTAACAATATCATACAATGGCTGGTGTTGCTGATATGCCTATTCACTACAGTCTATTTAGCATTTAAAGACAGGGTGAGGTTGCCTTGGGTAACTACCCTGTCATCTACGCCAGAAACTAGGGATGTTGTCCAGGAGCATGCCACAGGGGCTGAGGACACTGCCCAAAAACCTATCACTGCCCACCAACAGCCTATCACTGCCAAACAGTCCACTTTAGAAATGAATAATTCAGATTGCATGGGGGTATGGGAGGAGATAGGCTGGGTGCTGAAGGAATACTCTTCCCCAGCTGTTTGGAAGCCCTCTCCCTGCCTCAAAGAGGGAAAGGCCGATGGCACAGCAGTGGAATCAACAGACATTACAACTGTCCAGGTTCCAGCTAAACCACAAGGGCAGCCACACCCGGCAACAGTTGCCCCTGTGCAGAGGAGGAAGTATAAAACCAAATCAGTATGCCCAGTTAATGACAATGAGGTACCAGGGCCCTCACAACCAGTGGAGGAGCTGGAGCCTGAAATTATCAGAGTCCATGTCGCATGACAGTCTCTGCAATCTGCAAAAGGACATTGTAAGACAGGAATGCGAGGCTTTTTCAACCTGGTTGATTTCAGTTTGGGACCTTATGGGTCCAGGCTTGCAACTGGATAGTACTGAAGCAAAGTATTTGGGATCCTTGACCCATGATGCAGGTATTGATAAGGTGTTTGTGAAGGAGCCAGGGCTCCTTCCTCTCTGGGAGTGGCTTATAATGATGGTAAGAGAGAGGTTAGTTCAGAGACAGAATGCAGGAGCACCATCATAGAATGTCCTGGAAGACCATGGAGGAAGGGATCAAGTGCATGAGAAAAATAGCAGTACTGGAGATACTTTTTGGAAAGGCCGGACAACGCAATAATGACCCTGACAAGGTCAGGTACACAGTGCAAATGTTGTGGAGCGTTGCACATCTGGGCNGTGGAGCCTTGCACATCTGGGCCCATCTGAATACTCCAACTTCATGGCAACAATCCATTTTGAGGACAACCAAGACAGTGGGTTCTGTAGCCGCCAAACTCACGAATTATGAGAGCATGGTCCAAGGCCTGATGCAGACTCATGTCTCTGCTGTGGTTGAGAGTCTCAAAGAGGAGATGAGGATGGACATGAGGGAGAACTGTTTCCATCTTGCACCAGTGCAAACCAGAGGCCTCAACGACAGAGCCTGTCATCCCACAGCTAGGGAGAGGGGGTACTCCCCATGAGCTGACCTGTGGATTTTCCTGTGTGACCATGGGGAAGATATGAGAAGGTGGGATGGAAAACCCACTTCTGTCCTGGCAGCACGGGTGCCTCAACTCAAGGAGGAAACTACTAACAGAGGGAGTTCCACCAAAATGACTGTAGCCCCATGTTCCTGTGACTGAGCTGCTAGGTATAACAGAAGGGAGGATGCCATGTCTGATCCCCTTGAAAGAACCTCCAGAATGTACACCCAGGGAGATAATGGTAGCCAGGACAAGAGGGGCCCTGCTTCTAGCCAGGAAGAGGCACGAGGAAATCGGGTGTTTTGGACTGTGTGGATCCAATGGCCTGGCACATCAGAACCACAGAAATGCAAGGCTTCGGTAGAAACTGGTGAACAGTGTACTTTAATACCATCAGGACACATGGGGGCAGAACCTGTTTCTATTGCTGGGGTGACAGGGGGATGGCAGCAGTTGACCCTGCTGGAAGCCGAAGTGAGCTTGACTGGAAAGGAGTGGCAGAAACACCCTATTGTGACTGGTCCAGTGGCCCTGTGCATTCTGGGCATAGATTTCCTCCAGAGTGGCTATTTCAAAGACCCAAAAGGACTCAGGTGGGCGTTTGGAATATCTGTTGTAGAGGCAGAGGGCATTAGGCAATTTAACACCTTGCCTGGAATGTCAGAAAATCCTTCTGCAGAAGGACTCCTGAGGGCGGAGGAACAAAGACTACCAATTGCCACTCTGACAGTGCATTGCCAGCAGTGCCGGACAAATCAAAATGCCATGATTCCCATCCACAAGATGATCCATGAGCTGGAGAGCCAAGGGGTGGTCAGCAAGGCCCACTCACCCTTCAACAACCCCATTTGGCCTGTGCGCAAGTCTGATGGGGAATGGAGACTGACAGTGGACTATTGTGGCTTGAATGAAGTAACCGCACCACTGAGCAACGCTGTGCTGGACATGCTGGAGCTTGACTATGAACTGGAGTCCAAGGCAGAGAAGTGGTATGCCACTACTGACATTGCTAATGTGTTTTTCTCCATTCCTTTGGCACCAGAGTGCAGGCCACAGTTTGCCTTCACCTGGAGGGGTGTGCGCTATACTTGGAATCAACTGCCTCAGAGATGGAAGCACAGTCCCCCCATTTGCCATGGGCTGATCCAGACTGCACTGGAAAAGGGTGAAGCTCCAGAGCATTTGCAGTACATAGATGACATCACTGTGTGGGGGAACACGGCAATGGAAGTATTTGATAGAGGAGAGAAAATCATCCAGGTTCTCCTGGAAGCCGGTTTTGCCATCAAGAAGAGCAAAGTCAAGGGACCTGCTCAAGAGATCCAGTTTCTGGGAGTGAAGTGGCAAGACAGATGCTGTCAGATACCCACTGAGGTCATCAATAAGATCACAGCGATGTCTCCATTGAGCAGCAAAAAGGAAATGCAAGCTTTCCTGTTGTAAGGCATTTGAAC
>VZTN01024293.1:0-18542 GCA_013400515.1 Erpornis zantholeuca | reverse complement strand
CAGTTGGGTGCTGGCTTCCTAAGTTACGATTTGCTTTTTATGCAACCCGTCAGTAATGACACTGTCCCAGGCAAATGATGAATAGGTATTTTGACACTGCTCTTAAAAATGCTGTTTTCATATTTCATAGTGAGCTGAACAGAGGAACTCTACAGGAATTGGTCTGAAACAGAAATTTTCTACAAACTCATTCTATATGGAGGGGGAAGTAATATTCCTACAGCTGCACCTTTACCACATAATTTTAATAAAACATGTTTAAAAAGATCATACCTCTGCTCCCTCTTTTTGTTTTGTTCTCAGTTACGATATGTGGGCTAAATTTACATCAAACTATACATGTACATTCCTCAGTCTTCAATAAACTGTTTTTGACTAGGCAAGTGAATTTTTAAACTTTTATTCTTGGTGTTTCAAAGCAGTTATTCTTTCAATTACTATTTTTCTTTCGCATACTTGAATGTCAGAAAGCTGCACCCACTATCACATGACCTAAATATTCACTTAGAGTGAAATATTTTCAAAGCAGTGACCTTCCACAGCAGGCTACAAAATTGATAGTAAAAGCCATTCTATTGATGCTTCTCTTTTCCTTTGTTCCTTTCTCCTAAGGAAAGTAGATTGGAAATACAGCAATTATTCTGCCTGGATATTGAAAGGGATTTCTGAGCAACCTTGCACAATTGAGCTGGCACATGTAAAAACTGTTTCTGACTCACTGAGCTGGCATATACTGCTAAATCAGCATTGGCAGGACTCCAGGCAGCCTGTCACCAACACTGGCTATTGCAGTAAGTACCAGTTCTGAGTATTGTATCCAAATTGGTTTTATTGAATTGTTTCATTCAGTGCTGCAAGGTCTGGTTTAAGAAACTATAGCCTTGGACTAAAAATAAAAAGACCACAGTGGAACTAAATATGTGCCAGCTGAGCTATGGTAACTGAGTATGCTATTAATAAAAAGACTTTGCTTAAATTCCTTTCAATGCTCATATTTTCTTACTCACAGGGACTTTAAAATATTTTTAAAAAGCATCAATTAGTTTACAAATTATCTTTATGAAATAGTTCAGAAAATAAAAACATAGACCAAAACATACAAAGAGTGATTATTAAGTAAAATACCCATGATTTTTTCAGCATTTTTTTTTTCCTGGAGGGAATACCTTAGAAACTGTTCTCTTTTATAAGTAATTAGGTAAATCTTTATATGGTAGTCAATTAGTCAATTTCTCACTTCAGTATTAGCAGTGCCATATTTTCTTAAATTTTCTGCAGACTGGGGTCCTCTACAGAGGCAGGAATCACAGTTCAGACATTCATACAGATGTACTAGTCTGTGATAAATCAGTTGAAGCTAGGCTGTATTCTTGGTGTATAAAAAGTGTCACCCGCTGTGAACAAGATTAATCCCACGTGAATTTACGCACACACCTTGATGAAAAATAATATAACTAGGTCTCCAGTAAGGTTAATTTATTGAATGGTGTTAACTTTAGAGAGAGAGAGAACATAGTAGAGGTAAAAATATCAGGAATTAGGACATTAAAATAGTGGAACCTGACATCATGCCTCCTGGATGCCAGAAAGCCTGTATATCNAATCTGTGAGATCTTTGTTGGTCTTCCTGTTTGTGTAAATTGGATGAAAGACAATCTCTGTCACCTACCAAGGCTTTAAAACTCTTTGACCATGTAGTAGGCATACTCACAGTCTTTTGGAAAAGAGGAAAAGACCATAAGAAATAATCTGATCTACCCTTCTCCAAGACCTTTAGTAAATCTTGTCTTAAAACCCTCCCAGAATGGGTTTAAAGATGGTCTCACAGATTCTAAACAGTTTTTTTGGTTGACATCTAAAAACTGTTTGATTATAAATGCCTACATTACAAGCTCTCCAGTTAGAGCAGGGTCAAGGTCAGTTTCCTAATAATATGACAGGAAACACTAAAGTGCTGGATTGTCCCTATCTGCAGGTTCTGCACATACTTTGGAATGGAATAAATCTCATTCACAGAATAACTAAATACATCTGGTTTGAGATACAGGTGAAGTAAACATATTAATTTACAAAATAAAAGGATAATACAGGTATTGAGACAATAGATACAGAAATGAAAAGATTACTACACCTCTATACAGTAAGTTCTGAAAGTTTTTCTCACCCTATTTGTGTCTAGCTATAGAGCTGAAACGTTCTTCATGGTTTCTGTTTGAAGTAAAACTCTGCACCTTCAAGGTGTATTGGAAAAGAATCTGTCAGGGGCAAGTCATAATTATTTTTATAGCAGATTATTTATGAGAGCTATGCATATTCAAAATCTCCTTGCTTCCCACTCTTTCTGGTTTTCTTAAGTCAGTGGTGAGAATTTTCCTTTCATCACTTCATTGTCTTCCCTTCCCAGCTTTGAAAATGCAAAGGACTTCTGGGCATTATAACTTGCTGAAATACTCAGAGTTACTCAGAGGTGAATTGCTACCAAAACAAAAGGGAAAATATTTTTTCCTCCTAAAGCTTAGTCGTTATTGCCTTCATACTTATGAAGATAAATTGTACTTTACATTTCATGTAAATATATAAATTGACAATTAAACGCCTTCAGCTGGGATTAATGCTTACTTTTAACTAAGATTTTGTCACTTTATTTGTTTTTGTTTAAGACTGGATACTTAAAACTGACTTTGGGTGATACTGAGCTTGGGATGAACTTAGCCATCAAGCCTATCTTTAAGGCTCGTGTAGATACTGGTGATTCTACACTCTGCTGAATCCATTTACAGCCATATGTTATTACACTTTATAATTACATGGTAGTTTGTAGGTCTGGTTTAACTCTTCTTTCCTGCAATTTCAGACTATTCTTTCTCATCATACCCACTATATGCCATGCTGATAACAGATTCTTTTCCTTGCTGCTTTTTCTCAGCTTTTTAAGCTACTTACATACATGTAATCGTATGTCATGTTTTCCAGATCTCTGTCTGTTTTACTTCCTCTTTCCTGGATTCTGTACATAACTTTATTTGACTATTATTTTCCAAGACTGGACAGAATTCTGTAGCTGATATCAAGCAGACCAAAAGTTTAATTCAATGTGACTTGAGCAACAAGGTGTTAGACTGCTGTAGATTGTGTTCTCCCTCTCTTGGTGCTGCTATCTATCAGCTATACCCTGTCTGAATAGTTGATCATTGCTGCTAATATGTAATACTTTGACATTTTTTCCTTCAGAGAAGTAGCTTCCTTCCAGAATCACTTTTTCAGTTTATGAAGAATCTTTTGAATGCACTATATTTGCACCTTATCCTAAGCTGTGTAATCTTCAAATGTGATGCCTTTTTTCTATTTCATGAAGCTAATCAATAACAAAATATGGAACAAAACACTAAACAGATCCTTGCGGGTCCTGTACTGGTGTATCATTCTATTTAGATAATGTGGAAGTATTTTCAGTTCACTTGGTACTACCTCTAACACTGTGCATTAATTTGCTATGAGGATGTTATGGTGGATAGTGCTGAAAGCCCAATGAGAGCAATATAAATTAACTCTCTTATATATTTGCATACAAATAAGTTCCCATGCATATTTTTAATACATGTTAGCACAGATATATTCAGACAACATATTTTAACACACAGAAGTTACAGAATGTAAATGAATGCAACTACTTCAGATGAATGAGCATTACTTTATTCAAAAAATATAGTTAAATTCATGTATATCTCTTGATACTAGAAAGGCTTCTTGGAAAACAAGAAGAGTATATGAAATCAACTACAGTGCCTTAACAGTCCATAGATAACCAAATAGTCTTTAAGGTTTCTGAAAGAAAAATGCCAAGTTTTTCCAACTCTCCAGCAGGTTTTCTCTATGGCATTGCTATTTTTTGCATGTTTAGCTCATGAAGATATGAGTGCTGAAATCCCTTGAGTCTGTTGCTCTTCTAGAACTGACTGACCCAAAGGAATTTAGTTAGCAGGGCAGCAGAATTTCAATCCCAGATGTCAGGAACCAGCTTTGGTTATCGCTTTAACAAAAATGGTTTCTGTCCTTAAAGGCTGTGTGATGTGTTGTGCAGTGTCATTCATTCTAAGAGGTTTGCTAAAAAGTTCTATGGTTAGATAATCATCAAAACTGAAATATTTTAATTGTTTTGAGCAGATAGCTAAAGGACATTTTCCTGTGTCTGTGAAAGAACACTGATGATGATATATATAGCAGACTAAATACCTTTGTAAACCACCCTGTCAGGGATTATTCAGTGGTTTTGTTTTGGAAATCTTTGTAATTCCTATGACCTATACAGTTGAAAAAACCACAAAACCACAGTTATAGTTTTCCAAAAGCAGAACAAAGAGAAGAAATAACATACTTTTTGGAAGGGACTTGGTATTATCTGAAACCCTATAATAAAAATCTCATTCAGTTTCTTCAATTAGTTGATTGATTTCAATACGTGTGCTGACAATCCAATCAATTTTAAAACAGCTGTAAAAATAGGTTTAATTTATTGAAGGATATCCTATACATGGATCAACAGCAAAGTTAATAAACATAAAAGAGAATGTGATGAATTACGAATATTCGGGTACTACCATGCAATTTACCCTAAGACTGTGATTTGCCAGTGATATTTGGGGTAACTGCTCCTTTGGAAACTGCCAGTATAGCTGAAGAATAATATACATTAAAAATCTTGCTTTATCTAGCAGCAGAGAGAGGTTTCTTTGCAAAAAGATCTTGTGAAACACAATAATAACTGGTTAACACTCATCTGTAAGTTTTAAAAGGGTGTTTACATAAATAAAATATCATAATAATTTCAGACATACAGAATGTTATAGTTGAGGTCAGCTATGGTAGCCTTGCTAATACTTTGATCTATGTGTGCATTCTTGGGAACAAAGGATGTTTTTATTGGAGCTAGTTCTCAGAAAATGATGTACAACTGAATGGCAACAGCAATCATTCATGGTTCTGTATTAAGGATGTTGTTTCTGGTCACAATAAAGTACATTTCTCTCCTTTAAAGCACGGTGATTATGAAAGGGTTGAGAGCGGGGGAGGCCCAATATGAAACATCCAAGGAGAGAAACTGAAGGGTTGCAGCACACTTCCCCTTTCAATAACAAAATATTAGTATTTATCTCTGTTTTACAATGAACACAGAAAAAGGAATATCTAAACAAGAAAAAAATTGCCAAGCAGGAAAATTCAGCATATTTCTTGATTTCATGTTTCCAAAGGCAGAGAGATAAGAAACAGACTTATCTTATAATATGTTTCTTATATATAAGAAACAGACTCATCCTGTCTGACTTAGACAGGATGGTGCAATATATTGGTGCAATGATCAAGCTTCTGTTTGACCCTTCTTCAGCAGAATATTCTAAGATTTATGTAGTAAAATGCAATCACACACATACTAAGAATTAGAAATTCTCTACACTTTTAGTCCAGTTCCTTCCTCTATAAATTGGTGGATTCTGGGGAAGTAATGAAGGGCTCCTCAGTAAGCATACCTGAAATAATCTAACTAGAGGAAAACAACTTTTTGTTAACTTTCTATATGCGGACTTATGTTCATTAACAGGAAATTTTATATGACTCTAAAATATCAGATTCATCAGGTATTAGTAGTGTCTCATATCAATGTTCCCTAGGTTGAAAAACTATGGCATTTATTCTTTTCCTTCAGCTTGTTCTATGTATTTTACTCTTCTTTACTTTGATGAAACTGCTGATCTTTCACATTACTCAAATTTGCCAAGCCATTTACGTGTCTTCAATATTGTGTTTTGAAACCCTTTTTTATTATTGATGTAATCTTTTCTGAGATAAAATTATCAGGACTGAAATCAATTCAACAGGAAAGCATAATACTAGTATATATAAATTCAGAATTATTTATTTCTCATTCTTTGTTTACAACAAACTTCTTATTTTCATAGTTGACATACATACAAGGAATCCTCACTCCCCCCCTCCCCAGACATATAGTTCCATTTTAATGGAGGTACTAGAGACATTATTTGATACAGGATCTCTAAATTTTTTTAGTTTCCAGGTCATGTAATTTTAACATCCTGTGCCAAATACTGGTTTCACTCATGCTAGCAGACATCTAACAACATTTTAATGTAATATCTGTGCTTTCTATTGATTTAATGTGATGATATTCAAATAGTTCTCTGTGCTAGTCATTGAATGATTATTATCTGTGGAAATCTAGAAGCTTTTAGATTTTACTTTGTCTCAGCAACAGTAGATGTGAACTTATTCGAGAGATTAATAGGGAATTGTGACACTCTTGAGGTCACCCTGTAAAATGTTATGTCCATTCACAGTCCACATCTTCTCCTAAGCTATAGACAATTTATGTTTTTTAAAGTAATTCCATACACTTCATGGATGTATTTGAAATGGGTAATCTTTGTGTTCTTTCTAATGCAGATACTGCTATGTGTGACATGTGAAAGTATCCTTCAGGAATAGTCCTTGGCTGAGGGTTCTCTCTCACAATACTCTCTTGCATTCTTTTATTAACACTTTTTTTACCACCCAAAAATCCCTTAGAATTTAATCTGAAAAGTTAGTTTGCTATCATTCTGTTAGTGAAGATGACAAATGAGAGTTCTGTCTGTTATTGTTAATTAAAAGTCAAAAGTGGTACAAATATAAACAACAGCAGATTGAATTGCAAGAGTAAAGATTGCAGCCTCATGAACATGATCAATTGATTTGATGGAATTGTGATAGAATTATCATTAATGGCCCAGCATAGTTTGGACACCTCTGTCCTAAATCCCTTCTTGTTCTGAAGGTCTATAAACTGACAGCTGAAACTCCACTGGAACCAATACACCTCTGCTTCCCACTGAGTTAAACTACATGAAGGTCAACGAGACTTTCGCTTTGCAAGCAAATTGCCTGGGACTGTTCTCTCCTGGATCCTTGGTCTAAATATGCACTAAGAGCTTACCTCTACATTATAGAGGTAAACTATAAATTATGCCTCAGGCAATTATAAGAAAATTTCTGCTTCTATTTGTGATAATAGGTAACAGTTTTAGGAACCATTTATTGCAATTGATGACATTCTAATCCCAAGTATTGCAAGATATGAGGGGAGTTGTCCTTATATCTGCTACAGGGTAAGTTACTGTTACTACACAAAGCCATACTAAAGGTCCAGCAACTTCTTGTCTGTGCTGTTCTGAGAATGATATGTTTTGAAGATGCTTTGTCTGCTGAATCCTTTCTAATATAGCCTACTTGTAGAATGTATTATGTTATGCTCAAATGAACACAGAGAAATGATGGCTGTTGAGGGATGCTTGTTCCAGGCCCATCACAGAAGCCATCACCTGCTCAAAGGTCCCTACTCAGGCGACCAGAGGAGCATAGGGGCACAAAACCAGTTGAGAAATGCAAATTAGGGATGAAAAGGAAGAAGCATCCTGTCAAACCTGTTCTGGGACAGACTGAGATTCATTTTCCATGTGTGAAACCCATTAAGATGAGTCAAGCTGGAGCACCTCATATTTGGTGCCTCAAGGTAGGGGACATATGATGAAATGAAGGAGAAGAACATTTCAGGAATGCACAGGATTTACTATGGGATGTTTGGGAGAAGAACTAATGGCAGGAAAAGGGAAGAATTTAGGTGGTTTGAGAGGTGGGAAAAAAGGATGCATAAGGGGATAAAAAGGGCCTGTAACACAAAGAGTTGCTTGTGGGTGTGCTTGTGTGGCCATGCCTTGTGCCTGAAAAATGCAGTCTGTCCTATTTTCTTTTTTAAATTCCTTCCCTACACTTGCTTGGGTGAGGGACCCTCTATGCTGAGTGCATTTGTGTGTATGGGGCTCTGGGTGCACCAACAGGAGCCAGAGCATGGGTTGGAGGGTGTGTCTGTGGTGCTGGTAACCAGAGGATGTGGACCCGCTGGCTGAGCATGTGAGAAGCAGCAAAGATCACTGCAGACTAACCTGCAAGGGGGTGAAGTGGCCAGAGACCTGTGTGTGTGCATATCTGCCTGTTTGTCTGCCTCAGGAAGAGACCACAGGAGGAGCTGACTGTTGGAGGGACCAGGAGACTTCCAACATGATCCAGAGAACAACCAGAAAGACTGTGGAGTCTACTGGTCTCCAGAGGTGAGAGCTGATGTTTGTGTAACACATGGGGGGGTGTGAAAAGTGTCATTACTCATGGAGACTTGGCTAAAGTATTCCATTGTCCCTCTTCTGACTTTCCCCCTAATCATACACCATGAACATTTCGTTTAAAAGTCACTTTATGTCTTTCCAGTACAAAAGCTGATGAAATATAGTATTCTGCATTCGTATAGTTTCAAGTCCCAGGCTAATGAAGAAAAAAGCATTACCAGATATGTGCACAAGCATGCCTCTGTCTTGCAAATGGAAACCAGGTGCAATCCTGCTGAAAATAAACATTTCATTAATAATAGACATATGTTATCAATTATATACTATATATAAATCTACAGTTGGCTCATAATTCAGAGAATTATTTTTTTCTTTGCAATGGTTTCTGCAGAGTTACAGCAGACTGAAGATATAGTGAACTGTCAGTAGAAGGGCTATGGCTTTGACAGACACTGAATCCCTTCATGTGTGAGGATGATGACAGAAAATCTAAACCTGAAGCCAATTACAGCACGCCTTTACATTCAAGGCTGTCTGCAAACAAATGGTATGCACCCTTTACCTTCAGTCACTGTTGGAGTTAGGGTAATGAAAGTGATTAAACAAAACTTTAAAAAGTGTTTATTAATTTACAATACTTTTGTGGGTCATCTTCAGTGTTTGATACAGACAGTCAGAGATTTCATTAAAGTTTTGAAATTAGACACTTGCCTAGCAACAACAAATTATCCATGCATTCTTGGTGATGCTGATATCACAGCATTAATGTTGTTTTAAGACTCTGCCTCTGAGTATAGCATACAGTTTATATTTAGGAAGAAAATCCTACAGGGATTCCATAAATCTGCAAAATGGTCAGGCTTCCATGCTCTTCACAGCCCACTGCACAGCAGCACTTCTGTGTATGACTCAGGAGTAAAAAATGCTAGGTCAGCTTCACATTAACAAGCCAAACATTTACTTTAAATGTGGGTTTTTTTCGTTATTATGAAAAAAGTTTTAATTTTTGATACTGCTTATTGGTCCATCCTCATTTGTTCTTTGTTATGCTAGTGACTTTTACATAATAACAAAGGAAAATCACCCTGCTTTCCTGTTAATGAAAAAATTATTCCTCTTAGACACTCAGACTGAGGCAGCTTCTTTTCAAGATTTGTAGAAAGGTGAGCTTTGGTATTATTTAATGGTAAAGCACCAGTGGTTGCAACTTTATTTTTGTGTAAATGTCATGAAGTAATAGTAGAAACGAATGAATCATTCCAGATGTGGAGAAAGGCATAATTATGCTGCTGACATATCTTTGCAGTCAAGTAACATCTTGTGTGTCCTTTCATGGCCAAAGGTTCACACTATTGCATTCCATTAAAAAGTGAAATATTGTTGTTAAATGTTCAAATAGAGCAAATGTTCAATGTTCTCAATACATTGAGAGTCATTATTAATTAGATATTTCTCGAGCTGGACCTACTCATGCTTGGCAGAAAACTTGCCACAAAACTTTTTAACAAGCAATATAGATAAGAGTCAGAACTCATATACTGGAAGGTGTTTCCAGGTTATGTACAACCAATATTAAAAACCAAACAGCTGCAATCTTCTGGGTCTCTCTGTACATATGTACATGCACAGAGCCAGAGAGGAGAATCTTGATGATCTTGGTTGAAAAGCATCTTGAACTTTTGGTTAGCTTTTGTTATAATTTTTTATCCTATGCTGCAACACAAGCCTGCTAACCACAAAGGAATTCAGGTGCATGCATAGCAAAAGCATGCATAAACAGTGTGCTGTTGCCATCAAGAAAGTGCAGAACTTGCAGTATTTTGAAAGAGCATGCCAGCATTCTGTTCTCTTACTGCATTCTTGAACATATTCTGAGGCTTAAGAAAGCAAGAAAAGAACAGTCCTGTTCTTAAATTAGATCTGTCTTCCTTTTTGTAGTCTTCAAGTGTTAAAATAAGCTATTTTCAAAATATTTAATTCATTAATAGATGCATATATACTTTTATTTATACTGCCTATGTCTGTTATTCCTGGTTTCACTTAGAAAGGGCATTTTGAAAAACTGCATCAGAAAAATCTGTATTCTTGGATTTGATACTCCTTACTTTCAAAAAAATTTTTCCAGTTTAAATTTATTTACTGACTGACTAAGCTGCATGGAAAATGCGAACTGGGCTTTTTCAGTATGACACAAATCTCAACATGGCTTTCATGTTCCTGTATCTCATTTAGAGAGTTTGAATAGTATTTAACAGATGAACACAACTTATTTACAAATTCCATAAGTGACACAAACCAATGCCAGCATAAAAACTCTTTACTGTATTCCTTAGAATTTTTCAGGATCTGAAAACTAGCTTGCAGCTTTTACAACTGTCTTTCATGACACTAGGTGTAGTGTCTGTATCTGAGTTTTGGTTTTAGCTTTTTATTATGATAGGCATACAAAAAATGGAAGGGCCATTCATGAAAATGCATGCATTAATATTAGGTAAAGAGGAAATTCACAAATTACAAACAAATAAGGGCTGCAGAGACAAATTAAGCACCATTTTTAGTAAAAAGACGGGAAATTGCCTTACTTTCATATAGGCAATTTCCAGTCTTAAAACATTCTTAGTTATTGGATTCTAAATAATGAGAAACAAACAAAAAAATACACTTAGTAGAGTGCTTGTAGAGTTGAGGTTTGTGCCAAAGCTTGCTTTAATTTAAAAGTCTCAGCTTATTTCTATATACCTAGAGCAAGCTGGGATATAAACAATATGAATGAGGATGTTTGTTTAGCTTTACTGCAGTTCGATGACTCTATGCATAGTTTATATAGAAAGAATCAAGACACTGTTCATGCTATGTAAATGTTACTTGCTCTGATTTACATGTATAATGAGATACAGAGAATGCACCCTCGCTGCTACTACAGTGTCTAGAAACAAGGTTTAATCTTATTTATTTAATTTCAAATGAATATATTTAAATGAGAGTAAAAACATTACATATGAGAAGACTAGGTAGTGGAAGTAATTGGAGTTGTACCTGAGTCTCATTAAAAGTACTATGTATCATCCTCTCCATTCATGGGCCTGCAAAATTTTAATGGCACCAATGAGACAAAAGAAACGTGTGTCACAAAGGAACCTCTGCGTTCCACAGAAGTTGAACACTAAGCTTAAACAAAGTTACCCTCTTCAGATGATTTCCTTATTGCAGCAACAGTCACGTTCCTACTGGGCTCTGAGAGAGAAGGAGCATCATCAGGATGCTGTTCTGTGGGATGGTGAGCCAGGCCAAGTGCAGCAGGGCAATGGCCGGCCGGACAAGCCCCACAGTATCTGAACAAGGAGGGCAGAGCAGGGTTGGGGACAGTCAGCCATCAAGCTGGACAGCACGCAAGTCCAGAAGCAGTAAGGCAAGTGTAAGGTGAAGCCAGACAGTGTTGGCCAGCAGGTTAGGTTCAGAGCAGTCAGCTACGTGCCCGGGCACCTGCATGGGTGCAGTGCACCCCAGAAAGGGAACAAGGGCAATTGCCCAGATTAATGCAGCTCCTGTGTGCAAGGGAATGGCCTCTGCTAAGGCTTCCCACAGCTCCTCCTTAAACAGCTCTCTGAATCTGGGCTGCACAGCTGCGCTGCTGTCAGTGAGGCCAAGCAGCCAAAACCCCATGAAGGGGCTCTGGCACCAGCTTCCTCCAGTTCATCCTTTCTCATTCCCTGATTGCAGCCAGGAAGTGGGAAGCCACAGATCTCACAGATTTGGGCACTGCTCAGAGAGTGGCTTGTTGCCCCACTGAAGTGAGCATTCACACTGTCGTTACTTCCCTTAGTGACCTCACATACTTATCAAATAGGATGTGATACTTTATATGGTCTGTGCATGTGCATCACATAGTGTGAGAACATATTTTGAAGTCTCTTTATTATCTCTCTATGAATGTCTGGCTGTTGTGCTGGTTTTGGCAGACATAGGGTTAATTTTCTTTATGGTGGCTAGTATGGGGCTGTGTTTTGGATTTGTGCTGAACACTGATAATAATAGAGAGATGTATTTGTTATTGCTGTGCAGGGCTTACACAGAGCCACTTTTCTGCTTTTTGTACTGCCAGGCTGGAGAGGAAATTGGGAGTGCCTGGAGGGTTGGGAGGAGCCACAGTAGGGATGGGTGATCCCAGCAGATCAAAAGGATATTCCAGACCATGTGACATCCTGCTCAGTATATAAAGAGGGTGGAAGAAGGAGGAAGAGGGGAATGTTTGGAGTGGCGGTGTTTGTATTCCCAAGTCACCATCACATGTGAGAGGGCCCTGCTCTCCTGGAGATGGCTGAACAGCTCTCTGCCCATGGGAAGTGGTGAATTAATTCCTTGTTCTGCTTCAGTTGTGTGTGCAGCTTCCCAGTTAAGCAGTCTTTAACTCAACTCATGGGTTTTCCAGCTTTTACCCTACAGTTTTTCTCCCTGATCACACTGGTGGGGGAGTGAGTGAGCAGCTGCCTGGGGCTTGGTTCCTGGCGCAGTTAAACCACGACACTATTGAACTGGCTATCTCTAGACCAAAGATACAATTTAATTTCAAGATGAGAGATGGCATTAGCTGCATACAAATCCTATGTTCATTTTTGTCAGTCTATTTTCCTCCTAAAGAGTACAAAAATTAAAAAAAAAAAAAATTACAGATGTGTGTAATACCCACCTATTTCTTGGGGGTTCTTGCCTTCTAGTGCTAAGAATTTTTTAAGAGTGGTGTAGAGGTGTGGTCTGTGCAACCTAAGAGCTTTTATTTTAAATGTGGTGTGCACACTGGTAAAATGTTACAATGAATTTGTATATGAACTGGTCTGTAATAATCTACTCTATCTCTAAAATTCAAGAGGTCCTAGATTAAGATTTAAATCAGTAAAAAGTTACTAGAGCTTTTCTCTTAATTTCTGTATGAGATACTGAAACTCTGGAGTAAGTATGATTTTATAATATGTGCTCTTATATAAGTAATTTCACTCCTCTCTGCAGCCTATTAATCATTCTAGATTCTACAAATCAGTATAACACTAAGTGTACTAGGGTCAAATTCACCTGAAAAAGACAGATATAAGTATCACATAAATCTTGGCAATTTGAAGTGACACCCATAGCTTAGGGCATTAGCACTGGATTAGAGTTACTATACAATATAAATGTTTATGCTGTTTTGCAGTGTAATGCAGACAAGAGAACACAATCAAAGCTTTCACAGACATAAACAGACATCACACACTGTAATTATATTTGTCTGCAGGATTATAATAATCATCGATGGCAGGTATTATAAGGCAGTTCTTTTTTTCTGGTTAACCCCTTCAGGATACTAATCTTACTCCAAAGGCAATTTCAATTAATGTGATATTATATATTTATATTTATATATTTATGTATTTATATATTGGAATATTGGGTTGGGGAGGCCATCGTCTATTTGTCCCCATTTGAGACCTCCCTGAAAAAGAAGAGATGATGGAAGGAATCACAAGGCATTTATGAAATAGCCAGTGTGTGTTGATGTCCTTGCCAGCCCGGACTGCTTCCATCATGCTGCTGAATACGAGGCAGAGCCTCATCCCCTGAACCCCTGTAAGAGGAATGTCTCTAGCAGAGGACATGATACAGGGAAAAGCTTGTTTCCCCTTCCAGTTTATACTGAAGATTAATCATCTCTCCAAACTTAATGTCAGAGGTTGGCTATTTTGCTTGAACAGCAAATTAGTCAGGACACTGGTTAAAGCCTCTGTTTGTTGTTAATGAATTGTTAAAAGGCGAATCAGTCCCTTTTAAAGGCCATTTCCTGCCCTGAGTCATTCACATAGGACTCACATTGAATTCAAGGAGAATTCAACACACTCATCCAAGGGCAGAATTCATCCCTCAGTTTAGAGGCTGTGAACTTTTTAAATCCTTAAAAACAGTGGATATGCAGTAGAAGCTGTACTCACCTCAATATAATGCCTATGGTCTTAAACATTAGAGTCTGTGAATCTTACATGTTGAATTTTGATTGAAACACAGAAAAAAGAAATTTACATTTTAAGTCTTACTGATGTATAAATACAAAACATTAAAATAAACTGTTTTAGAAAAGGAATTCTTAACAATAGTCATGCTAATACTAAAAATCTTTTGCGTAAAGTGAAAGGCATTTGCATCTGTCATTGACAAGTTACGAATAAAATTTCAACAGGAAAGATGTGTATTAACAAACTTATCACGTTGAACAAATGGTATAGACAATATTATTTTATTTTGGATGTGCAATACTGGTTACTGAAAAATAGAGCAAAACATAAATTTTCCTAAGGATAGCAGCCAAGGTTCAGTTCATATTTTTAAGACAAAAAAGACTGTTTACTTCATGTACATGAAACAGAGAACATAATTGTCATTGTAAGTATTAATGTGGCTTCATACTTTAAAAAGTGAGTGATAAATACTTTTTCAAAACTGTTTCATCCCTCAGTGATTTAACACAGTGCTATTATTAAGGAACTTAAATTTTTATATATTTTCCAATTGATCTGTTGATTTTCATCACTGAAGCATAAAAAGAACACAAGAACTTGTCTATAGATGTGTCTGTAGATATGCTCTTTTCAACAGATTATTTTTAGGGGTTTCAGGTGAAAAAGGGTTCTACATATCAAGAAACATATGTATCAAGAAAGACATGGAAAACAGCAGAAGTAGCTCTTAAGGTTAGGAAGTAGAGGTTAAGATTTCTCTTAGTCAGTCTTTCTCTTAGAGCCAAGTCCGATTGTATGTCAGTATGAAAGGCTTCTTAGTGATCACTCCTGTTAAAATCCCTTTCAGAGCAAGTAACTTGCCATCTGAGCCAAGCTGTGTTTCTTTCTTGCACTGCTGGCCTCCCTGGCAGTCCTTACATTGAGGGCAGGCAGCTGCTATTATCTGTTCCACTCATGGAAGACAGGTTAACCCTCTCCTCACCAGGCATTTACAAATTATCTCAGGATAAAAGGAAAGACTGTACCTCAGCTATTGCTCCATTGTGAGGTTGTGAGATCTCCACCCAAGGCAAATATCCCATGCTTTTCTGAAAATTCAGTGTTATGTAACTCATTACCCACCTGGTAAAAATATGTGGATGATTCATATCCATACATAATTGAAATTTATCTCAGTTCTAAATACTTGAACCTGTATTTTAGAACTACTGTAAGGATAGAGATCAGCTGAGATGAAGCCCTGAATCTGAAATTTTCACTAATCTAATGTAGGTTTGAATTGTTGTTCTGGGCAGTCTTTCTGCCACCACTTACTTCTCTAGTGGCCAAATGTCAGCCCTTTTTATGCCGGTGCTTTGTACAGAAATGAAGTGGTAGTTCTGGTTTTCTCCTACAGTTAGGGTACAGAAAATGATAAGAAACTAGGAAATATAATAGAATTTTCATTCTATTCCGGTTCTAGTCCAGCTCTATCATTTTGGCTCATGGAATTGCACTGATTACCACTGTTGTAATAAATATTTTATTTACACCTACCACTTGGAGATCTTGTATGCACTAGCATTTGTCAAACTTCTATTTCATCCATGCTGTTTATTTGCATAATCATAGTGTTTTACATCATATGAACTACTTAACTGTATTTTAATGGAAATATTTAACTGTATAGAAGAGTTTCTCATCACTATACCTGAACATAATATTGAAAAATGATAAATATATTTCAAAATAGCTAAGAAAATGTCACCTCTTTCAGTTACAATGCAAGATTACCAGCTGCTTAAATTCATATTTGTCCTTCTGCTTAATTTTCTCATATATTATGACAGTTCATGATAAGTAAATACAAGCATAAGTAAATACAAGCATTTTCTGTTAAATGCAAAGCTTTGATCCTTAAAGAAGTAAAGTTCTGTCAGGTATGAAGATTATAAAAACAGAGTATAGTTTTCTGCTCTTGAAAAACATGCCTACCAATAAAGAATACCTATACAGCAGAAACTGGGACAGACAGTGAAAAAGTGCAGTGATCCTCAAAAATATTTAGCAAACTGCAGCTGTTAATGAAAACATGTCACACATTCATCAAGTCAGTAAATTGAAAATGAGCTTTTATTTCACTGCAAAAGAGGCTGATATGAATGAATAGACTTTGAGAAAACTAACAAGAATCTTATGAAGTTCAGCAAGGACAAGTGTAAAGTCTTGCACTGGGGGAAATATAATGCAGGAGTGCAGCACAGGCTGGGATCTACTGGTCTGGGAAGCAGTTTAGTGGAAAATGTTCAGTGTTCTGGTAGACAACAAGTTCAATAAGAGTGAACAGTGAGCTGCTGTGTAAACGAAAGCCAACAGGATGCTGGGTTGAATCAACAACAATCATCAGAGATAAAGAGTAATTATCCCCCTCTGGTGATTTTCAGGGCACATATGAAATACTGTGTTCAGTTTTNAGCCTTGAGAAAAGGCCCAGGGAAGACCTTATCACCATGTTCCAGTATGTAAGAGGTGGTAAAAAGAAGACAGAGACTCCTTTTTTTTACAAGGAGTCATATGGAAAAGTCAAGGCAAGTTATTCCTAGGGAGATTTCAATTTGACACCAGTAAAATTTTTCACTATGAGAAAAATCAGCCATTGGAATAATCTCCCCAGGGAAGTGATGGATTCCCTGGCATTAGACATTTTTAAAATTTGGCAGGACAAGATGCTGGGCCATCTTGTCTACACTGCAGTTTTGTCAAGAAAGGTTGGACAAGATGATTCTTGATGATTCCAACCTGGTATTCTATGATTCTATTATTGTGTATGGAAGAGCTGCATAATATTGCTTTCTTGGTAATTCCAAGGGCTACTACTGAGATACTCTTTCAGCTGAAGCCTGGATGGAGACTGGGAAAGAAGCAACTGGATTTCTGAACAGCAAAATATGAGTTTTCTTAGAAAACTAGAAAGGCCTCAACACTGAAAATTCTGATTGGTATACAACACGTTGCAACTGATTTCTGAAAATGAAAGTAGCATGTCTGATTTATTTTTCAAGGTATTAAAGGAGACATTCTCATAACACTCAGTAATGTATTTCCTGGTTCATCATATTTTTGGCTTTAATCCTAACTTACATCTCTTTAAGCTAGATCATGGGTTTAGCCTTCCAAGTCCTGAAAAATGCAACATGACATGAATAGGAGAGCTCCAAATTGAATATAATATCAACGTTTATCGTAATCATATGGAATTTGATGAAAGCAGCTTGGTATTATTACATACATTATTTCATTTATTATTACATACATTATTTCATTGCTAATGAAAAAATGTATTTCTGTTCTTGTTTGTAGAAAAAATAAGATAAATGAATACAAGTGCAATGGAAGGCAGTATGAGTTCCATCTAAATTAATGAAAAATAGAACACAAGGCTATTATTGTATTTGTCTTGGATGTTGCCACATGATTGCTAATTAAGTTACGCTGCTCAAAACAAGGCAAAACATCACAACATGTAAATGCTTGAATATATCCAATGACATTTAATAAGGCTTTCAAGGATGCAGCTAATTTTAGCATAGTACACAAAGCCAAGGAGACTGGAGTAGCAAAACAAGACTTGGTTAGACCATACTTGAGACATTCAAGGATATCTGAAAATAATGCCCTATCTACATTTTCAGGTGTGTTTTGATATTCTTCCTATCTTCTTATTCAGGTATTAGTCTTTCATGAAAAAAGTTTTCATCCTGAAGTTGAGAATAGAGGACATTCTAAGAATCCCTCTGAAGCAGGCCCCAATGGGGACATACAAATTTAAAGTCTTTTGTCTCTCACTGCTGATGCATTTAGGGAGAAAGAATGTCTATGGGGCAAAATATGAAGATGTGGTGCTAGAATAGATGGACAGATCAAGAAATGGGGGAAATGATCATTGAAAAGATCCAGAACCATCTTCAGTCTTCTGCTTATATAAGAAGAGGTTTAACAAATTCGTGTTACAAAGTAATGTAGAATTTTGGGCAGTAAAGGACATATATAAGCAGTATTGTGATCTCTGGCTTTGTGCTGAAAAGGCATTCTCTGAAGTTGCTGGTCAGTAGAAATGTGTTGACCATGGCTGCAGTTTAATAGAGCTCTTTGTCCACTGACAAAGGATACATGGCTTGTATAGCTGAACTTCAAATGTATCTCAATTAAATCTCAATGCTAGTAAAACATTCCTTGTTTTATTAGAACTGGTGGCCCCACTTTTGAGGTCTCTGTATGAGATTCCCTTCCACCAACAATCATTATGTGAACAGCTGTTTATCCCACTGTGGCCTGAGATGAGTGCTTGCCTTTTACCTTCTGTCCTGACTAAACTAGAAAGATGTTTTGTGCAAAACCTTAAATGAAGATG
>VZTN01024292.1:0-16069 GCA_013400515.1 Erpornis zantholeuca | reverse complement strand
AAAAAAATCCCATCTATTTCCTTCAAATATTTTACTCCAAAATTTCTCAAATAATTTGAAAGAATATGTAACAACTGCTATGCAGAATATTATTTTAAGATATTTAGGAAATATAGCATGCAAGGGACAAATGAAGTGTGACTGGTTTACCGTTATATTAATATTAATATATTTAACAGAGCTAATACTGGAGATAGAAATATTATGCAAAAGCATTGTGAATTAATTGTGCCAGTTTTGATAATGAATATACATATATGGGCTTAAAAATGTTGGTTAAAGATACCTAGTCTTGGAGAAGGTGAGCCTTTCTCAGTGCAACTTGAAATTTTCCTTACACCATATTAATTCATAAAAAGCATAAAATTTGGCCACTGAAAAAACCGCGAATTTTGTATATTTTGTATAGCGCAAAATGCCTAATGATTAAAAAACTCTTGGTCAAAGTCATGAGATTTTTTCATATTTTCCATGTGACATAGATTGTGTGAGTTGCCTCTCACACAAATGCTGCAATTAACATGCAATACTAAGCTCTGCCTATTATTGCATACAGGAATAGAAAATGAGAAGTCTATTGAAATATTAAAATCATATAGCTTTTTATTGCATTCAATACACAACATACAAAAGAAAAAGTATTAGAGGCAAAAGTAAAAAATAATGTCATGCTTGATATGTACTATGACCTTAAATGATATTTTGTCTAAACCATATCATACAAATTCATATAGTTACCTGAATTGGCTTCTAAGGCCACTTTTCCTACCAATTAGGCATCTCTTTTACACTTAGATCCATGATCCAGTGCTCCAGATCTATGAATGAAGTTTATAAAAATGATGTAATATATCCAAAAAATGGTCATTAATAGCTGTCGGTTTTGATGGAAAACTTTACCAGCTTCTTCAAATATGATCAACAGATATTCCTTCTAAGTGTAGTGGATGTTAATGCAAGATGTGTTTACTGAGTGAACAGATTTTGGTCATCTTTTAGACCTCTTTATTTCTCAGGTTCAGACCTAATATTGTTTATATTGGCTGAATAATTACATCTCAAAAAAACCCAGAAGAGTCTCTTCTGAGAGTCACTTTATGTTTAACCTGATAACAATCTAAATCTTTTACTGGTCATCAGTGACAAGCATTGAAGTTTGAAGAAGTATAAGAAAGGTTATTAGAAGCACAAAAGGAAAAAAAAAGTGTGAACAAAAGTTAACATAACCAACCTGAGCAGTCAAAACCAAGTTATCATTAGAGCAAAGAAAGCAGGATGGAGAGCTGAATAAGAGGGAACAAGGGGTTCTATTTGCTATTGACAATGACAGTAAAAATTTCCATACAGTGTATTCAGTTCAACAATTGAAGTATGCCAGTCTATTACACCAAAAATACTTCCATTAATTTAAAAAAACCTAAAAACCTACGAAATTATTTTAGATCAATACCTCTGACATACCATAGTGAAACAGCATTAATGTAATCTTCTAAAGCTGATTGTGATTAAATTTACATACATTACTTTAACAGTACTTTAAGAGTCAAGACCTGGACTTTGCTATAGGAGTTATCTTCCAAAAGAATGGTCATTTGCTTTAAATTTCTAAGTATTAATATTGAATTAATTAATATGGAATGAATGTTAAAGAAGATATACTTCCAATCTGTTTGATGGGAGATTATCCATTGTTAGTTTATTTATTTTATTCTATTTTAAGGTTTTTCACTGCTTTCTGGAGTAAATTATATGGTAGAATTTTCATTTGTACCATTATATACCAACTCAGCTGCCTCTGTGATTCTACCATTTTATCATTCATACAGTTAATTAGCAAAGCTAAAATATCTAGCTTTTGGCATGGAAATATACTCTATTCTATCAATCAGAAATAGCAAATTCTGATTTATATCGCTTATGTTCTATAAAAAATATGGACGATTATTGCTGATTACTTTTTATTAGATATAAAAATGGTGTTATATTGGAGTATCAGAAGAACACCACTAGGAAGAATAATTATTTAACTAAATAGTTTTTGGCTTTTAAGTCTGTGTGTTGCAGTTAGTTATTGCACAAAATATTTCATGTCTACATCAATTTTTCTACACAATTTTATATATATATGTATAAGTTACCATACTTCAGTCTTTCATGAAGGTTTTAATAGGGATAGACAGAGCAAAAAATACAAGAATTAAAATTAATTGTCTTTTAATGAGGAGGGAAAAGATTTAGTGTACAATGAAATAAGAGGTAAAAAGCAATTACTTTAGAGAAGTCTGTCTTTTTGTGATATTTTTAATTTCTCCTTTTGACCTGTTGTATGTATATATATTATATATCTATAAAATATATATTAATACAAGCAAAATCTCAACACTGTGTTCGTTTTGCTGAAACAGTATCATATTTGATTTAAGTTTAGAATTCTTCAAGTAAATTGGTCTATTGCAAATACATTTAAAAATCCACATCTTCAAGAGGAGCACAATCTGAGTTAATGTTTTCATTCTGCACTAATGTATTGGTATTTACTCTGCAGTCTCCCATCAGTCCATTTTAAAAACAATCAGTTCCAGAAAAGAATTCCCCAGATTTGTCATTTTGATGGCAAACTGTGTATTTAAACAGGCCCTTATTCAAATGAGTATAAAAGGTCTTGCCGACAAAAATAAAAAGGGATTGATCATTTGAAGACATTATTATTTCTGTTATTAGATGCCACTAGCATCTAATCCACTAATTTTTGTAGGTGGAAAAAGAATAAGGAATTGGGGTCTCAATGATTCTTTTTTCTATGAAAATTGAAGAATTGTTCATAAGTTTACATAAAACATGGGAATTAGCTATTTCTTATGTACATTTGTTAAATAAGAATTTCGAAGTTCTTTGTCTCTATGAAATTATTAGGATACCCAAAACTACTGTGGGAGAAACAGGACAGAATCCATTTTTTATAGGGGTTAATGACAGTATTAGTCCTTAGGAAGAAATTACTTTAAGTGTATAGAAAAGACTTAAAGATCATATTAACTAATTTACATTTAATTCTGTAATAGTCTTTTGATTCAAATAAATAGGTTAAAGTAGAGTGATAAAGGAAAATTTAAGATCCAGATCAGGAGATGTTCCAGCTTTAAAAAAATATATAATTTTCACACAAATATGAAGTTAAAAAATAATCCAATCAAGTAATAAAACTATTAATTATACTCAAATTTTTAAAAATATTTACACTACTTATTAATTGACACAACATCTGTATGATGAAAGTTTCAGGGTACATGAGGAATATTTCCACTCTTGAAAGCAATATTTTATTCAAGATTTTTGATGTTAGAAGACTGTGTTCTTTATTCAGCAGGAGATTTTTCATACTGGAAGACTTGTAGATATGGGTCGTCATCATGTATTTCCATCATGATGATATTTCTGTGATTAAGGTTCTTTGTCCTTAGCACATTATAAGACATCCTTGACTCATAAGAAGCACTGTATAAATTAGAGGATTCACCAAGTGAGAACAGTAGGTCTTAAAAACTTAAATGACCTTGTCTTCACACCAAACTTGCTAGTCATATACATTTAAAACTCAGAAGAAGAATTAATACATATAATAAGGCTAACATCTTCAACGAAAAAATTTAAAAAACAGCAGAAATGTTTCTTCTTTTTCCTTTCTCAGTGTGGAATGTGAAACCAGCAGAATAATAACTTTCTCAACATATCACCTGCATAACAATAACCCATATTAAATTTTCCTTAGATAGTTAGTTTAAAAATTAATGGTGTTAGTATTGAAACATCAGGAAGATATTGTCACCAATGGCACTAAAATAGTATAACTTTCAGCTAGATGTCCTTGATATGCTTCAGTGAATATATTTCATTTTAATATTAGCTTTTAAATCAATCTCCACGTACATCTCAAGATAACAAAGAAGGTTATAAATTAATTTGCATAATAAAACAATAATCCTGGAACACATTCAGAATTGCAGTGCATATTTTAATACCATTATACCTGTTGATTTAAAACTTATCATTTTCTATTCTTTCTAAACAGATTAACTACCTAAATTAATATGAAAATTTCAGAGGAAAGTCCAACTTTGCCAGGATCTTGGTGACCTAATACATTTTATAGAGAAGTCAATGGTGACTTCAAGTAGTATATAGCATTATGACTCTATATAAAGTGATGTGGGAAACCATTTGATGAACAGAGCCTATATCCTTTCAATAACTAAAGCTATTTGATAGAATTAAAACTCAGTTTATCTTAATTTTTCTTCCATACTTCTTAATCTTACTAAACATTCACAAAAATATCTTTGTAAAAAAAAAAAGTATAACTCATAACGATCACATAAATTGTGGCATGTCTTATGTCTGATATTTGCTATGACAAAGCTAGCACATTGTATAACAAATTGCTTCAGAAAGAAATTTAGCTCTGACCTTGCCCTTGGCAACCCTAAAAAACAAGTCAAAAATGAATATAGTGAATTATTCAAAATAATTATTTTCTTAATTGATGGGAAATAATTCTAACAAGGTTTCCAGGTGTTTTTATTTAATTAATTCCCTCTGTATCTCAAAATAAAAAGCAAGAAATTAATGTATCATATCTCCTTAAGGAGATTACTCATGCTTCATCCAAGTAAATAAGCAATTGAAACAATTTATTTATTTGGACAGCTAAAAAATCTCTTTGATATTTTCTAATTATTCCTGGAGTTATCATAGCCAGTGAAACTCTGGGAAAATTACTACTTTTCTCCTATGTACTCTCCCTACCTCTAGGTGCTTCATTTTTCTGCTTTATCTATTTTTTTCCAAGTGTTAATTGGTAATTTTATTTTATATTTGGGTTTTTATACAATCCTCAGACTTGATAATATCAGCTCAGTGACAGTGAGCAAAACAGTTTTCTTCACTATTTAAATGTTTTAAATTATTTCTGCTAACAATTCTTACATTAAAACAAGTGCATATTAATAAACTGAAATAACAGTCATTAAATAATTAAAATGTGTCTGAAATTATGGTTTTAAAAATAGTGCATAGCCCAAATATAGCATATAATTTTCTGGTCACAATGAAATATTTGGAGAAAACCAGATGTGCATCTAATTCTCAAATAGAAAAGCACCATTGATATTTAAATTTAAGTGGGTTAGGCAAATTAGGCTAAATTGAAAGATGAGAGGGCTATTACTTATGGATCAGAGGTTGGGGAGGATGATGTGGAAGTAGAGGAAGAGGTGATATGGTTGTTAATGCTCACAGAAGAGAGACGAGTAGAAAATTATCACTCCTGGAACATTAAGCTATTAGTTGAGGTTGGGAAATGCTGTGGAGTGTCTCTGCTTGAGGCCATGAAACCATGATGCTTATGGATTTTCTCAGGATCGTTTTTTAAAGTGGCCTAAGTGGTCAGAGATGGAAAAGCTATTTGTCAAAAATATTCTAGCATTAACTTCACGTTTCCATTATTTTCTTCATCTTAGGCATGAAAGCTTTCTAACATGTAGATGTTCAGTTTCACCTATATAATTACGAGGCAAGATTAGTTTTATCATGGTAAATGTCTGTATGACAACCAGCAATTCAAATTTTTCTGTTGCTTGATGGGGTGTAGAAGGGAGAAAATTACTGAGATATTTTTAGGGCACACAAGCCTTTCCCAAGAACTTGCCTACACAAAACACATGCACACATCTATAGCAGTTGGTATCATAAAGTCTATCCCCCTCTTCCTTGCTTGCCTTGCTTACAAAATTGTGCCAGTGCAGTTATAAGAGCAATGGAACTTCTTACCTTTAAGATGTATCATTCTAAATAGACTAAAAACCTTTAACAACATCTTTCTCTTTTTTTAAATTCAAATTATTTTGACAGGTGTTTTAGAAGAAAGAGTCCAAACCACTGAAGAGCTGATGTAACAAACCCCACGTTGTCTTCCTGCACAGATACAAATATAATCATTATATTCTCTTATATCCCTGGGGGCACTGTCCATATTGATCTATAAATAAATGAAAACAAATTTGTCACTGTAAGACAACATTTTTCTATTCCCTTAAGGGAAACTGCTGACTTCTATTATTTCAGGGTGTAACAGACTGTTCCTAGATGGGACAGAGACTCTTGCTGTCTCACTTTACAAACAAACATCTGAATGGGAGGGGGAGAGACACAACATCTGTAGTTTGAAATAACTTGCTTGACTTTATACCCAAGGGAAAGAGAAAGTTTCACAGAACTGGTCTAAGTAAGAATCACTTTTCACAGCTTAAACAAAGCTACCAGATTAAACAAAGCTACCAGAGGTGAGGTATAATAGAGACACATGTGAGGGTATACCCTGCAATTAAGAATCAACCTCAATCTAATGAGGCTGTAAGCTTTTCCTGGGTGCCTGAATGCATGACTGGAGATTAAAAGAGAACATGTAGAAATGGTCAAACATGAACTTCCTACATTGTTGAGCTGAAATGGGATTTGGAATCTAATGAAATATTGAAACCTTTCTACCATCTCCTATATCCTATAATCATAGAACGCTTTTTGTTTGAAGAGATCTCAAAGATCACTTAGTCTCACCACTCTCACAGTCAAGAATTTCTTCCTCATAGCTAACCTCTCAGTTTGAAGCCATTCCTCCTTGTCCTGTCAACATATATTCTTATAAAGAGTTGCTCTCCAGCTTTCTTGTATGCCCCCTTCAAATACTGAAAGGCTGCTATAAGGAGCCTGGAGCCTTTTTTTCCCCAGGCTGAAGAGCCCCCAGCTGAACCTGTCTTCATCAGAGAGGTGCTCCAGCACTGTGATCATAGCTGTGTCTCCCCTCTGGACTTGTTCCAACAGGTCCACATCCTTCTTACATTGTAAGCCTTAGAGCTAGACAGAGTACTCCAGGTGGGGTCTCACCAGAGCAGAAGAGAGGGATCTAATCACCTCCCTTTCCCTGCTGTCCCCACTGCTTTGGATGCAGCCCTGCACACAATTGGCTTTCTGGGCTGCAAGTACAAACTGCTGACTCATGACAAGCTTCTCATCCACCAGCACCAAGTCCTTCTGGAGGCTGCTCTCAATCCATTCTTCATCCAGACAGTATTAGTGCTTGTGAATGCCCTGACATAGATGTGGGACTGTGGAGGCTGGTGAGCCTGCCACATAAGGGTCCCCGAGAACCCCTGGGGAGGGAAGGACCCTGAGAGGCATTCTCCAAGTCAGGGAGACATAAGGGGCTTCTCTCAAGGACACCCTGTTCTGTTATGGTGTGTACCCCTGCTCTGCTCCCTCCATCAGCCCCACTGGTTCCCCCCACAGACCTCTGTTCCTCAGCCACCCCCCTCTATTTCCCCAGTCGTTCCCATACCCTGGCCTCACCTTTGTATTCCCTCCATGCCTTCTGAGGGTTGGCCCCTGATGCTCTCTCCACCCCTACTTAACCCATACTTAACCCTTGATCTTCTTTGCTCTTCCCATGAGTCTTTGTCTTTGTCACTGAACCCCCATGAATGTGGGTGGAATAAACATCTTTGAGGACTCAAAGACTCTTCCTGCCTCTTTGCCATGGACTTATGCAAGCAGCTATCCCGGTGTGCTACATGGGACCTTAGACTTGGCCCTATTGAACTTCATGAGCACTCAAACTGTGGTCAACAGTTTGACATTCAAATGGAGGCCAGTGAGGAGTGTTGCTCCTCGGGCTGGTATTGGAATCGGCACTATTGAACATTTTTGTCGATGACATGGAGAAGAAAATTGAGTGTACCCCCAGGAATTCTGCAGGTGACACCAGCTGAGTCATGCAGTTGACACTCTGAAGGGATGTGATGCCGTCCAAATGGACCTTAACAGTCTTGAGACAAAGGCCTGTGCAAACCTCATGAAGTTCTACAAGGTCAAGTGTCCTTCATCCTTGATTTTTTCCAATAGTATGTGTCTGAAGTAAAAAACCATAGGGTGATATAAAATAGTTTGGAGACTAAGGAAACAAGCAGCAAATTAGGACACACATTTAGATGAAGCCCAAAATTACAGAAATTCCAAAACTTGGTTCACAAGAGAGGAATTAAGAAAGACAGGCGACAACTCAATATTTTTCATACTACTGTGGATAGTTTGCATTTACAGTGATTTATATTAGGAGATGTATAAACTGTCATAACGTCCACTTGGGAGAAGATGAATTTCAGTAGTAAAAGGGAAACAGAACACCCTAGGTTTAGTAAATAGCAATCTGTGAGATATTATTACTGGAAGAAATAACTAACAAATCCTCCTTCCTTTTCACCAAATTGAATATATTTTCAGAACGGTTTTTATTCGCATTTGAATGACCACAATGCTTTATCTGTGGAAAATGTCCCTTTTAGGAAATTATTTTTATGATGTAGATTTATCTTTTTCCGATATTTCAAAGTAAAGTTATTTAGAGAAGCCTTGTTTTTCTTGTTTTCAGCTTCCTTTACCTCCCTCTTCCAGTTTTTATTTTTTCAGAAACATTCCTTCACACTCAGAGCTTCACATCTGGGAAGGTGAATGGCAAATGGAAGGAAATTCATGGGCATAGGTTAATATTAATTTCTTAAGATATCTATTGCTAAAACAAATATATATGAGTTTGTCATGGTTTGAGCTGGCTAAGTGCCAGATTCCACGAAATCTTTTATTTTTCATAAGGGGAAAATATGATTATATTGAGGAAACCTAAAAATTATAGAGTTGAACATTTAACAGGATTGATACATACTTTTCCCTTCTTGCTTGATGGAATAACTACTTATCTATAATAATTTTCTTGATGTAAATAATATGATGATAGCTTAAGTCCAGAACTCATTCAAATGGAGCATTTTTAAAAATCTGTAGCTAGTCTGAATAAGTGGATTGTCTTCTGACAAACCGTTCTATGATATGTAAATGTAAACTTCAGCATTACTTACTATTTGTACATTTTATACTTAAACTTCTCATGATTACTATATTAAAAAAAAAAAACCAACAAAAATCACATAATCATGCTATAATCAATGAGTATGATCTTTACTATCTGAAGTCACCTATTTACTCCACTATGATGCTAAGAGTAAATAGTATTAAACATTGACTATCGTTTTCCCATTAACTTCTTTCCCTTTGCAATGTGTTAATACAAGCAGAGAGAATGTGCAGCCACAGATCTAGTCAATGCATCCAATTATACATGTAGCATATTTTTTGTTAAATACTATTATTCAGTTTGCTAAAATCCTAGATTCTCTAAATGAACTTACAAGCTTGTAACAAATAAAAAAATAAAAATATTTTTTCAGTAAAAACAGACAAATTAGTTTTATTCTGTAGTCCCCTAACTGGATTATATTATTCATAAAATTATTTGTGGTCAATAGACCTTGGCTGTCTGGCAGGTGCACACCAAGCTGCTCTGTCACTCCATTCATTATCAGGGCAGTTGGAAAAAATAAAGTTAAATCCTTATAGATCAATAAAAGGACAGGGTGATTACTTACTAATTACCAACAAGGGCAAACAGACTTGGCTTGAGGAAGATTAATATAATTTGTTGTCAATTGCTTGTAACACAGAACTTGGAAATACTTAGAAATAAGAAAAAATTTAAACCCAAATTCCCCCGTCCTTCCCTTCCTCTCAGGTTTGATTTCCCTCCTAATTATTTTAACTTCTTGACCCCTGTTATCCCTTCCACACCATGGAGCAGGAAAGGTAATTGTGGTTAGTTCATAACACTTCCTCAGTGCCACTCCTTCTTCCCCATGCTTTCCCCTACTGCAGCATGGGATCCCTCCATGGGAGACAGCTCTTCATGGAATGCTTCAGTGTGGGTGCCTTTCAATGAAGTAGAGTCCTTCAGGAGGATACTGCTTCCACCTGAGGCTACAGCTACTGCCAGAATACTTTTTCCTCTGTGGAAGTCACAGCTCCTGCCAGGAGCCTGCTTCAGCTTGGGGTCCTCCACGGATTGTAGTGTGGATATCTACTTTGCCATGGTCC
This sequence comes from Erpornis zantholeuca, assembly GCA_013400515.1. NCBI lineage: Eukaryota > Metazoa > Chordata > Aves > Passeriformes > Timaliidae > Erpornis > Erpornis zantholeuca. The sequence continues at coordinate 6,037 of VZTN01024292.1, read as the reverse complement.
TCCATGGGCTGCATGGGCACAGCCAGCATCATCATGGTCTTCACCACAGACTGCAGGGTAATCTCTGCTCCATGTCTGGAGTAACTCCCCCTGCTCCTTCTTCTCTGGCCTTGATGTCTCCAGGGCTGTTTCTCTCACATTTTCTCACTCCTCTCTCACAGCTATTGTACAGCATCTTTTTTTTTATGCTTTCTTCGCTATGTTGTCACAAAGGCACTACCGACCTTGTTCATGGGCTCCTCTTTGACCAGTGGCAGGTCCTCCTTGGAGATGGTTGGAACTGGGTTTTTCTGACCTGGCGGCAACTTATGTGGTCTTCCTAGAGAAGGCACCCTCGCAGCATCCCCAGCTACCAAAACCTTACCAAATAAACCTAATACAACATTACAGGCAAGAATTTTAATTGCCAGTGCTCCTGCTAAAACAATTAAATCTCAGGGAAGTTGGAAGAGAAAATACATTTTGCACAGAAAATTGTAATACCCAAAAACTCCAACTCAAAACCAGAACCCCAGTATTATTCTGAATTCAGTACTTTCCTTCCTTTGTTGCTACAGTACAGTTTTATAGGCCTTGTTTCCTTTAGATTGGTCAAAACCTTGTTCAGCTCTAGGTGTGGAGACAAATCAACCTTGATCTGTAAGTAAAAGTAAAAATGTTTTCATGCATTTCAAACCCAAATCTTCTGTTAAAATTCACTCCTAGCTGTGAAAACCGTTTTATGCCTAGCTTCTCACATGAAATTGAGACATTATCAGAGAGATTGACTCCTGAGTGCCTTCACAGAATTCAGAGGTGCTTTGATATACTCTTGTATATTAAAAAGAAGTAGTAAGACAAGATACTTTAAAATCTGTTAATTCTGCATATTTAGAAATAAATATGCTGCTTAGTATAATAATAATAATTCCTGTATGCTTTTTCAATTTTCTGGACTCTAGTAAAACATTTTAAAATAAATCACTGAGGCTGTTTCACTGATTTTAGTTACTCTGTTTCTGGGTTTAAAGTGTGTCTTGCTTTATATGTTCCATGGAAGGAATATTTCTAGTGTACAGAGTTATTTTAGTAATTTGTAAAATATACCAATATCATCTTTTCAACAGTCTCAATTGTGACACAGCAAAATTTCATTGTAAATTCATGGAAAAAAATATTTCCTTGTCATTTGGACAATAAAAGGCTCAGTAAGTTTCACAGCTTATTATAGGAGCAGTTAAGAAGAAAGGTTGACTTAATGCACAAGGCCACCGTGTGGAGAGGTAACAAGCACAGAGGAGGCCATCACTCCTAAACACTGAGGTAGCAGGAGCATCTATTTAGCCTCAGTATGTGAGAGAGGATTAGATCTTAAATCAGCTGATAAAATACTCTCTCTCCTTTCTCTCCCAATGACCTTTTCTTCTCAGCCTGTTTCTCTTTGTGTTATTGTCAAGGCTCTACAGGCTCCTGCCTCCTGCTCATCTGTGCTTCGCACAAGCTCAGCCTGCAACAAAACAACCCACTGCTGTTCTTCAGGTTTCCAGCTTTTCTGCCCCCCTCCTTTGTTCACTGAACATGTATTTCTGTACATGAAAGGTAAGGCATGAGTCCATTCTGGATCAGCAAGAGGACAATTATGACAACACCTCTTCTGAAAACTTTTAAATACTGATGAAAATATAAAATGCATTTAGGCAACTATCAAATAAGTGTGAGGTGTAATAAACACTTTACTGAGTGTTGTTTCCTTTTCTATTTCAATGCTTTACTTCCACGAGGATTTAATCAGTTTCTGTCTTTGTAGGGATTCACAAAGCCCTGCACATCACAAAGCCCTTGTCATGTCTTGAAAAAGTCAATATACATTAAAAGAATTTTCATTATACTTATAACAACAATTAAAAACTTAGCAAGACCCTAACCTCTGCTCAATTAAATGTTATTTGTGAGGTGAAGACGTGAGCACGTGGCTTAATTAAATCTAAGTCCATATAACTTTTTAACATTAATTATAATTAATACAAATAAGACACTTCAGGAATACTGATGAATCGTCCTTGGAATGCATGATATTTGTTGATAGAAAAAAATGCAAAATTGTAGTCACACAACTGAAGATGAAATCACATTCCATGCTGGCAATGCTCACTCATAATATGGTGCCCCATATTAAATATATACCACTTTCTTGTTTGTCAGGCTGCTAGAGGAGACAGAGAGAAATGGCTAGATTTAATATATCTGCAAAGTACAGATAAATCTGCTTGTGCATGTAATATTGATATCCCAGTATCAGAATGTGAAGAAGATAACAAAGCACACATTTTAGCACTGCTATGTAGAATACAGCTGCCTGTAAATCTGCAGCTAAGACATTTCATTTGTGCCCATTTAAGGTGATTATACTTTATTTAATACAAATGCAGAGATTATAACGCTGAATTGGTTTAAAGCATTGTATAATTTTGATCCCAATAAGTAATTTATTGTAACACAGATTTAAGAATCTTTTCATTTAGAGTTAGCTAAATAGCTCAATTAGAAACTGGAGAAATACAGAATTTCAACCTTAATTTACTCTTTTGAGTCACGTCAAATCTGTCACTGGCTGTTATATAATCTCATTATGTCATAATGAAATTCTCATTAAAAATTATTTTCTGAGGGAGAGACTTCAGTTGAATCAATGTTTCTGAATAAAAACAATGAAAAAAATATTGCTACTTAATGGAATCCACCTACAATTACTAAGCAAAGCTATATTATAGCTATATTATAGTACATAATATTATGCTGCACCATAGGTCTGCTCTTTTTGTCACAAAGGTATCCTAACACAGAAGCTAGTAAAAACACTCTTTTCTCAGATATGCCCAAATTGCTGAAGAAAATGTACTCATCCTCTCTCCTCCCCTACAGTTCTTAATTTCTTTGCATTGTTATTTCTACATCTGTCCTTTCTCCAGCTAGGCAGCTCCATGTATAGGCCATAAAGTCTGTGCAGCCCAAACAGGATGGGTTCAACAGCCTGTCTCCCAGTGGGAACAATTATTTTTTTTAAAAAAGTGGGAAACCAGAAGGATAGAAATTCCCTGGTTGTACACAAGAACTCTGTTGCCATAGCTAGTAGGACATTTCAAGGACTGACAAGTGGAACGCACTTTCTGTTGAACAGAGCCCTAAACGAAACCCAATTTTTGTCTCCCAAAAAAAGTTAACTCTTAGTATGCTGGTTTTTTTTTCATTTAATGAGAGAAAAAAAGGTACGAGTGCAGAAAAGCCTGATTCTCTGTTCGTTCAAATTTTCATCAGGAAGATATCCATACCGCAACAAAAATCAGCCTTGACTTCAGAAACCTTGGTTTCCTCAGAATAAATGAAATATTTTGGTTTTCCTGCCTTCTCACTATTGAATATCTCACAATGATTATAGATCAGTCAATGACACAGCCCTTTGGCTTGCAGGCTGAGAAGGTCCAGACATATGTTTACCATCTCCATCATTTCTTATAACTTGTAGATCCCTAGAATCAGTTTTTCAGAAATCAGAATTTCAGTGATATTCCCTTCCATACAACAGAAAAACATTTCCATTTCATTATCAGCCCTTGGGAAAAAAAACAAACAGGAAAAAAAAAAGGGTTTCAACACTTCCAAAGTGATTTTATCTTATTTTAAATATACTGCCTTCAAAGATCCTAGGAGCAAGTGTATTTTCTCATGTCTTTCACTTAATCCATTTATAACCCAATAGTAACAATGAGGGAAAATAAAGTCAGACAGTGGTGCTGTCTTTATGCATCACTTGACTCCCACCTACCCTTAGAACATCAGTTAAAGCATACATTTTTCAGTCCTTCCACATTTACTCTTACTATTTTATTAGGAAACTTATCTTTGTAAATGATTTCTGTTGGATGATTAAAGCACCGTTCCTGCTGCTTTGATATTTTGGTAATCAATACAGATCTTTCTTAATGGCACATATGTTCTCCAAGAGTGTCTTTCACTTGTTTTCCTATAGAAAAAAAACCAAAAAATCCAAAAACCACAAAAAAATCAAACAGAACAAAAAAAGATAAAAGATAAAACCAGATAAATTAAGTCAAGTAACAAAATTATTTACAGTTTAATGCTATTTTTCTCATTGTTTTCAAAGATGTTACTTTTTCATTACTACCTAGTATGAAATAAAGATGGGGGGGAAATATTTGTGTGAAAACAGTAAAAAGAAACAGATTTAAAATCAAATTTCTTCTCTTTATACATGCAAAGGGGACAGGGTACTATTCTGGGTTCTCAAAATAGGTCTGATAGTTACTGTTTGTCTCCCTACATCTAACACTTCAATACTCAAGGCAATTTTCATTAGAGTGAGTAAGTCTGCAAGCCTTACCATTTTGTATCAGCTGTAGTTTTGGGAAACAGGATGAAAACAGTGACACTTAGGTGACTTTTGGTCTGGGAATGTGCATGCTGCAAGAATTCTGTCTTGCTGCTTGTATTGCTTTGTGTACTCACTAAGGAAACCTTTTGCATAGAGAGTTTGTCCTTCAGAGAGGAACACACAACCAACTTCCAGGCAATCTCCAAAAAATACAATGGAGTACCTAATTAAAAAGATAATAGAGACATTCACTCAAGAAATATCCAAGACTAGTTATTTTTATATCCTAATTAAAATAAACATACCATCTTGTTCCCAAGTGTGGGCACTTCTGCCTATAAGTAACTGAGGATTAATCATCATTACCCCAGTGACTTCTATTAGCTGTGAGGAGACTCCAGACCATTTAGATAAACAGAAAATCTGTGAAATACATGAAAGTCAAACCTAAAGCTGACTTTGTTCTCAAGATTGGGAGAATTCCGGTTACCAAAATTGTAAAGATCAGAAATATAGGGCTCTAACTGGTGTGTTGGAACTGAAATTAAGCAGATAATTAAAGTAAATATCGTAAACTCCCTAACACTTACTGCCTAGCAGATCTTATCAACAGTTTACAATGTTGGAACGCTGTATACCATGCAAAATTATTTGATTATGCATTGAGTGTTGACTGAGGGGATTTAGAGTAACTGAAGTAGATTGTGAATTACAGTGTCTTTAAGATTTATGTAAAAGATTAATCTCCAGATTTCAAAAACCTCGTGAAGACAGAACCCTTGGGGGTTATTTTGCCTTGGACTTTAGCAAAGGACACAAAGAAAATCACAAAAACAACTTTGGTATGCCCTTATAGATGCATTAGTTTTGAAACCACTCTTCATTTTTTTCTCTGAATTTTTAGTTTTAGAAAACATTTTTATAATAAAATGAAGGAGTTTTTCTATTGGTTTATAGAACTCTATAACCCTGACCTGATTGTTTCAAACCTGGAGATGTAACTTCAGAGTCACTACAACAGCACAATACTCCCAACTTCTTTGCATATTGTTCACAGGAAATTTATTTAAGTGTAGCATATTTAGCTGATTCTGGTATAGAAAGAAAGAAAGCAGAACTCAAAAGCTACACTATAGCTATCATTCACTGACATTTTTATATGTATAATGCATTACTTTTACACTGTCATTAATTCCAATCAGTATATTTTTGCTCTTTCTAAGCAGTTCAAACACCCTTTTATTAAAAATATACTCTTTCTATGATGAAAAATTGCATGGTTTATCACATTTCCCCTTACTTCTAGAGTTGTCGGGAATAAACGAAGAGTATATGTACAAGCATTCACCAACAGAATAATTAGGGCACTGATGTGGCCCATCAGGATGTCTTCTTCAAGTTTGGGTATAAAGACAATGGCCATGAATAGACCTATTTGACACACACTACTTCATAGCTGTTCCCTAAAATGAAGGAAAAAGGAGAATTTATATTCTTTTATATTAATTCTAAATTTTTATATTTTTGATATTTATATTTTTTTAACTATATTGTTCCCAATGTACCGGGTCTCTTTGTTGGGCATGTCTGGTCCGTGCTCTTCAAATGCAAGCAGAAAATAAAACATAGGTGTGTGAATATTCCATTTTTAGATGGACATAATCATCA
>VZTN01024285.1:0-31525 GCA_013400515.1 Erpornis zantholeuca | reverse complement strand
ACACCCCTCCACCTCCAGGCACATACACCCAGAGATAATTTCATCAGCAGCTCACTGAAATGTTTCTATTGTCCTGAGAAACCCAATAAAAACAAATCACTTGTATAATTAAATACCCTTACAAGTACTTCAATTTCAAAGTGTTTTTCATGATAGACAGCTTGATATAAAGGAAATCTTTGGGACTGAATATATTTAGCTACATAAAAGTGTGAGTAGACTTTTGATCACACTTCAGTTCCTGCCAGCTGGAAATACAGAACATCAGAATGTGAAGCTGTGTTCAACCTCAGGCTCTGAAATCTCAGTGAGTACAAATTGCTCTCCTACTTCCACCATCCCACTGCAAACTCCATGCAGAGTTTCATGAAGATATCAGTGAGGGAGACTGTGGTACAACTGAACCTGACCTGACATGTCAGAATGGGGCTGGATGGCACACTCAGAATGTTCTTAACAAGACTGATCTCATTGATACAGAAATCAGAAGCAAGGAGCTGCCCAAACTAACTTTAAACATCACCTTGTTGAAAAGATACAGTCAAGAGCAACAATCTGTACAATTAGAAGTGCATCAGCTGCAATTAGAAAGAAGTGCTATCAAGAAGAGAAATTATTAAAATAAAAATTTACCTGATAACATAAGTCCTAAAGGGTATAATGTGCTGCATGACAGCAGGGATGTGTAGCCATATTCTGATCTATAATGAAAAAACAGAAATAGATCAACATTTCATTAATGACATTTCAAGAGAATGGCAAAAAACCCAAAATACTGTTGGTACATTTGCATGTGCAACCCCTCTTTAAAAAAAGGCTCTCTTGGTGGTTGCTGTTCGACTTCTTAATTTTCTCATTTCCCAAACTGTTATTTGAGGAATGCTTTTGTGGCTTATAAAGAGGATTTGCATCTTTCCTGCTAGTCAACTGGAAAATACACACTTTGTATAAATAGTACCATACTGCCCAGGTGTCTCATTTTTGTATTTTCTGTAATTTCTTCACTAGGAAAAACTGCTACTCTGCCTCGTGGGGATTTTTTTTTTTAAATTTTCCTTTAAAAGTTTATATGAAAATTATTCCATTCTTTCAGCTCCTTGCAAACCACTCCTAAACCAAGTAACACTGTTTGACTTGTGCTGTTTTGCTTCTCAGGGCTTACACATCATATAAAATAAGATGTTTTACAAGCAGTGATCAAGCACGTTTTTTTACTACCATATTTGCATTTCTCATATTTACCATTCTGCCTTTACCACCTTTGCAAAGCTGAATGCAGGGAGAAAATATATGCAGAGGAGGGAAAAAAAAACCACAAAACCCTTGAAACAGCTACTTAGCACCGCTGGGAGGAAAAGCACCAAGCAAACGACTTCCACAGGCAAAGTCAGAAGTGCCATCTGCATTTCAAAAAGGAATTCTGAGCCTGTTAAACCTGTTACTCCTTGCCAGGTAAGGGATGGAGCACAGATGAAACAGCAGCAGCTGTTGCTCCTGCCCACGTAAATTTAATCATGTGCACACAGAACTCTTGTGAAAAGCATTCACTCAGGGCCCTCTGCATCCCCACCTCTGCTCTTAAAGGAATTTCAGCTTTGCAACTGATGCAAGGAATTCTGCCTAAGGATTCAATTCCACATGCAGAAAATGTATATATTGCTTCTTGTGGGGAGAGAAAAATATTAGGCAGCAGTCAGACTCCTCACCAGTTTCTTTTCAATATTTCCCAAGGAACTTTTTGAGTCGGTTCTGACCAAAAGATTTGCAGGCTCATTTTTCACAAGGCAAGGAGCACTGCACAGTAACAATAAACCTCTGCAAAACAAACCAGCCAAATCTTCAACCCCAAATTCATCTGTGNAGCCAAATCTTCACACTACAAAAAAAGGCCACACTTGGAATAAGCTTCTGATCCAACTGGCAGCCTCAAGAAGGAAAAAAAAAAAATACCCTCCCAAAGATACAAAGTGTCACTAGAAGATGCTTGCTCTAGAAGCAGGAATTAAATAACATTTTGACAAGGAATTGCAGGGATGACAAAGATACTATTGTGATCACACGATTTGATTGTTAACACCATGTACCTGGCTTCAAATACAAATATGAAACACCAAAAAAATACATTTCTTTGTGAAATAAAAGTAGGAAATGCTTTTAGCATTTTGTTTTCGCAGCTTTCACTGCTCACAGTGATTTCACTCTGTATTAATTCAAACTCCTAAGGTGAAATCATGCATCTGTAAACTTGCATTAAACACAACCTTCAGCCTCAGAATTCAATTAATGCATCATTTCACATGTTATAAATGAAATTGTGATTTTGAACGTGGACTCATGTTTGTATACTAAATTGTTTAAATGACATAAAATATCATATATAAAATTACATCAACTAGCATCTGTAAATGACAAAAAATAACATGAAATTACATCACTTTTTGCTTCCACCTGCTTTTAAGACAAAGTATTCACTGCATCTGGTCTGTTCTCAAGTTTCAGAGGGTTTTTTTTCTATTTCTTGCTCTTTATCAGAGTAATTAATTTCTAGAAGGTAGTGGCTAAAGAACTCCTTCATCTTACAGACTTGAAAATAAATTCCAGCATGGATATTTCAAGGAATCTTCACAAGAATGGCTACTTAACTGCCATTCTCAAGAGTTACTACAGCTGTGAAAATGTACTTAAGGGTTACTACACACTGTGGGCTGGCTTTGCTCATTGGGAACAAGTTAACAATTGACACTGCAGAGCTATTCTTGGAATAAGTATCTCTAAATCCCTTAAAATTAAATGGGTTGGGATAAAACCAAGTCAGATTAGCAGAGTTCTTGCTGAGACCACCAATATCTTGTTCAGTTTTGTGAATGCTTCTTTTTGATTTAGAGGAGTTTGGTGTATTGGTTCACAATCAGAAACATTTATTAAATTATTTCTATTTACCTAAATTATATGAACCATAGAGTGAAAGGATATAAAAGGAAACAAGGAAAGGAAAACATTACATCAAAATCATAAATTCATGCATTGTTATAGAGGTAGAGAAATATTTTTTTTAAAAATATTGGCAAGGTAAAATGTATTTTGCCCAAGAAATTAGCTGCTTCATTTGGCTATAATAAATATGTTGCATTTGAAAGGCAGCAGCAGTGCTCCAGAGTACACTGAGTGACACCAAAATGCAGCAAGGGGATGAATAAAGCACATTCCATGTAGAACATTTTCTTATATTTTCAGCAGTGAACTGACACATGAAAATAAAATCTAAATATAATTTCTTTTAAACAGTTTTTCTCCAACTCACACAGATTTGCCAGCAAAGCCAGACAAGAGCACAAAAGAAAGATGTTGGGTGAAAGGGAAAAGCTGCAATGCTGGAAAAGGCTGAAGAAACAGCACTTTTGGTTATGGTTTGGGTTGAATTTCATTTTATCTGCCAAGTTTAACCATAGAACTCATCTAAAACAGCTGCAAGAGGCAGCTCAATGGCTTACCTACCAGAACTAAAGAGAAATGCAAAGTTACTTGGCAACTGAAAGGACAAACTTTACTGAGAAGTATTGTGGGTTAGGGCACTTCACTAAGAATAAAGAAAACAAACTATTTATGTGGAAAAAAAAAAATTTCCACAAAGGACAAACAAGAAAGGCAGTTGCACTGATACAGGATACCCAAGAAATAGGATTTGCATTGTTCAACAAGTTTTTCTCCTTCTCACAAAAAATAAAACCAAAATGCAAAAAAGTTCAGTCCCATAACCAAAATTTCCTTCTGAAGCACAATAAGCTGCAAGAACACCCATTTTCAGCAGATGGGTTGATGAGGACTGCACTGACAGCAGCTGGAGATGAAGAAGTCATCAGCTCAAACAAAAAGGGGCAGGAGAGAACACAACTCCCATGTTGAGAACACAACTCCCATGTTGAGAATACAAGTCCCACGTTGAGAACACAACTCTCATGTTGAGAACACATCTCCCATGATGAGAACACATCTCCCATGTTGAGAACACATCTCCCAATCCCACACAGGGAGGTTTGCACCAGCCCTCCTGGGCAGGTTTAGAAGAATGGAGCAGACCATGGCCTTGCCCATTTGTTCTCTGACCTACAGGTCAGGAATTACCACACTAAAGGATCAGGAGAGTGGCACAGAGATCCCCAACACCAGCTTGATTTCAATCACTGGTTCCCTCCATGCAAACCTATTCCAATATTCATATATATAGGAATATATAAAAATATATTTATATATATATTTATATAAATATATATTTATATATCCTCACAACATCCTCCTGGCTGGGCAGTAACAGCAACAAGGAAGGATGGATGTGATTTTAAATATTGAAAATTGCAATCTGTGTCAAAATGATGTCAAATTCACTTTGTACAAGGCATAACAAACTAAAGGTTTCCTTTTTGCCCATCCCCAAGACAGGTTACAACTTCCACCCTCACATTACACCAAGTCTTCATATGTCCTTCTTCAAGGACTGGGTTTTATTTTTATCACCCATCTCCTTCAAATCTCCACTAACATCAATTCATAATTCTGTCAGTCAAAAATCCATGTGATTTCAAAATGCAGTAATGATGGAGGAGATGCATTCTAAAACTAAGTGGGAAAAAAAGATGATTACCTCTGTGCTGCAAATGTGTATAATGGTATAAAATCACAGGAAACTGAAAAGAAATCCTTTGTGCTTCACAGGGAATAGCTAAGAAGTTAAAACACCCTCAAGAAACTAAAACCACTTCCACAGCACCATTTCAGGGACAGAAATGGCCTCTGACAACATTCTTTAAGTATCTTTTAGGGCTGTTACAATCTTCCTATCTAGGTGCAAACTTGGAAAATGACCTGGGTGCCTCCAGGAGATGCAGAATTTGGGTAATGAAACACTCCGTGGATGAGCAAACCTCCTTCCCAACCTACAGCTTTTTTATCCCTCCCTGATCCCACAGAGTTCTTCCAGACTTTTATTTTCTGTGTTCAAAGAGAGTTTTTTCAAGGGAATACTCACATTAGACACCACTGTGATAAATGCATGTGCTATAAGAAATGGCAGCGTCTCGGGGCTTCCATACTCAAAACAATCCTTCATGAGGGAAAGGCCATTTTTTCCACAAAACAGACAAACATAACGAAGCAAGTGCAATGGTACTTCTACATCCTAGAAAGATTCAAAAAAAACAGGAGAAGAATCAATACTAGATCATGCAGGAAATTCCAAAGTTACATTAGTGTAACACAAATCCATACAGGGGAAGGAGCATGGGTTGTTTTAAGTTTCTAGGAAATGTGCACCTATTTAAAAGTGGACAACTTACATTCATATCACAGAACGCCCCTAATATATTGCTTTCTTGAGCAGAAATATCCTGTTTAAAGAAAAAAAAATTAAAATTAACTCGAGCAATAAGAACATATTTATAGAATAAAACTGCTGCTTACCAGGTATCACAGTCAACAAACAGAAAAAAGCAAATTCCTAATTCAGAGGAAGACAGAAGCTCGAGCTTTGCTCCACTTTTACACTGCAAAACACCCTTTTCCATATTTTTTACCTCTGTAAATATGTAAAAATACACAAATATACTTAAGGGAACATTTCAGCAGTGGCTCTCAAAGGCTGGATTAACAGATTCTTCTTCAATCCCACCCCGTTCAGATCACTGATTTTTTTAACAGGAATATGGCAAAGGGGAGAGTCACACAAGCCTGAGAAATACAGACCAGAACCAATTCAGGGACTTTGGAAAGCAATTTCTAATACAGATGAGACATATATGCAATACCTGAATTTAGATGAACTGCAGGACATCCTGCATTTAACAAATTAAAGGGTTAAAATGTCAGAATATTCACTAAATACTTTTTAGTATTAGTTTAATACTAATACTTAGTTTAATACTAAAACTCTTTAATTTCAACTAATATATTTTTATATATAACTAAAAACATCATACAAAATAAATGTCAGTTTTTTAGGGGAGTGAGCTAAGTGAAGAAGGGGAAGGAATTGTATCACCCTATAACTCTATTAACTATTTGCTGCAACGAGGACTATTTTTTAGAAGCACTAAACTGAAAAGGGTTTGGGAAAACAGCTTTTCTTTTTTAATGTCCACAACATCCACTTGTTGGGCAGTACAGAGTGGGAAGTTCCCTTATTAGGGCTGTAACTTATTGTGGGTTTCACATGCATTGCTGGGGGCAAAAGGGCACTGAAGGTATAAAATGTGGCTGTAAAACCCAATATTGCCATGGATACTTCTAAGTAAAACACACATTCCTGTCCTTCTCACCCCTCCATGCCAAACACCCAGGACTGGATAAATCACAAATCAAATGCAAGTTTAACATAAAGTGAAGTTTTTAAATGAAATTTCCTGACTATAGTTTAAATAGCTGTGTAGGAGTAAGCTTCTTAGAACTGTACCAGAGGATGCTGGAGGCAAGCAATTTTGGATGGATTAAGTGTGATACAAACATTTTGAATTATTCAATATGCTCATATTATAGCTAAGCATTTATTTTCTTTTTTTCTTCTGCTGAACTCTAAGTCATGCCTGAACTCGTGATACTCCAACAGTTATTTTTAAAACAGCTTTGAAGGCAGTAGGTGGTATGTTTTTAAGCAGCAAGAAAAGGTGTTCAGTGCTCTGCTCATGAAAACTGCAGAAATGGTGTGAGAAATTTCATTAGTTTTCTTGAAAAAACCAGAGATTTGTTGTCAAGTGAACTGCAGTTCTTAGAATGCACAAATCCCAAACTCACAGAGGGCTGTTGTGCAAGTCCTGCAAAGCTTGGAAAACGTTGCAGTTGAGAGACTTGAGTCTGGAAATGTGACTTTTGTTCTTGCAGATAGGAAAAGGAACAGTCTAAGAGTTCCTTAAAGTTTATGAGGAAATAAGAGAATTCCTCATGGGATCCTAATATGACATTAAATCCTACCATCACTTCAGGAGAAGCCAGCAGCTTTCCAGGATCTTTACCTGGAGAAAAGCTGCAGAGGGACTTTGGAGAAAGGCAGGCAGGGATAGTGTTGTCTCAAAGCCCTACAGCAAAAAGAAAAGGGGAAATGGCTTCAAACTGCCAGAGAGCAGGGCAAGATTTGGGATTAGGAAGAAACTCTTTCCTGTGGAGGTGGTGAGGCCCTGGCACAGGTTGCCCAGAGAAGCTGTGGCTGCCCCATCCCTTAAAGTGCCCAAGGCCAGGTTGGACAGGGCTTGGAGTAACCTGGGATAGTGGAAGATGTCCCTGCCCATGGCAGGGGGGTGGAATGAGATGAGCTTTAAGGTTCTTTCCAAACATTCCATAATAAAATGCATTGGCTGAGGTCTGACCTGGACACAGCCTTGGTGTGGAAAGCACAGATATCTTCCAAGGAAATATTTACTTTAAAAAGGAGAAGCAGAGAGCACAAGACCCCAAACACCTCAACAACTGATTTTGATTCCTCCTTCATTTCATCCTCTGTAAGATCTGCTAAATGGTCAGGTAAGTCCCTCCACATTCATTGTTCATTCTGAGACAGTGCAAAGTTCAGAAGTGCACTTCACACTGTTGCTTCTTTCTCTACAGGATTTTGAGAGCCTCCTTTCATAGGTTCTATTTTCCCCTCCTCTGAAGTATCCATTCCAGGTATTTCACTTGCACAAAGTATGAAAAGGATAGGGCATACTGTCATAAACCACCCTGTACACAAGAGTTCTTAAAAATATTTAAAGTATGAACATTTCTCAAAGAAAACCAACATATTTTTAAAAAATTGTTTGAATTAATTTTGTTCAGGATGAAATATAGAAACAAAAGCACCTCTGGGCACCAAATACATTGATATATTTTAAAGGATACCATTCAGACTATTGTGGTCTTTGCTCTCACTTCAGAGATGTTGTAAGGGACAGAACCAACTCTTAGCCCATGTCATTTAAGGAGAGATCTGTATGATCCTACAGGTAAAAATCTTTTTGACTACCAACAAATCTTGCTTTGCTGTTCATTTTAATCCAACTTTATGAACTCCTGAACAAGGGAAAACTTCCTGCTTCCACATGAATGTGTTTCTTCACCACCAGACAAGTCCAGTGTAAAATGGCTTTGGCAAGCAGCTGAGAAGAGGATTAGACTTCAAGACTTGTCTGCTGCCATTACAAAGAAAGCCCTTGGAGATGTCTGCAGAGCAAAGGACAACAGAGACAGTGACTGCTAATTGTTTCCCTGGGAAAGCCTTACATTGGGAATTTTTAAATGGAAGCCTAATAGGCCATTTCTAGGCACAGTGAAACCTTAGTGGATGTGATAACTCCATGAGGTTGTGAAAATTCACCTCAAGAATGGAGAACAAGGAATTTCTGAAGTCGGTCAGAGTGGAGACTGGAATCTGTTCTGGATCAGCACATTTCCCTTTTTCCAGGGCAAAAGAAATGCTTAGTGGGAGAGGGAGAGCTACAGCAGCTTCTCCCAACACATTCTTGGCAGATTTAAGCTGTTCAGGAATCCATTTAATTTACAAGTATAGATAATGCACTTAAATCAGGGATTTTTTTTATTTTAGGATCTCTTGAGGACTGAGAGCAAGCCTGATTTAAAGCAAGAAGTGCTCTTGTTACTGGGACTAATAACTTCTCTCAGTTCAGCCAAGATGTGCTCTAGACTGAAAATCCAAAATTAAATTCTAAACCTCAGTGAGTCACTCATGGGAGCAGAAAGTTCTGACATGAAATAGCTAACACTACTCTAGAATAAAAGAATCCTTGTGCTTCCCAAATATGGAAAACATCAATCTGTAAGAAAAAATATTGATGCTGGGATCTCTGAAAAGCAAAATAAAAAATCTCCCCCTTAAAAAAAGGTACACAAATAGAGCAGGCTGGCACACCTCCATAATCCAGACCTGCAAACACACAAAGTCTAGCAGAAAGGAAAAAAAAAATTCCCTTACCTGCCTGTACCTCAGGAAATTGGTTTTCATTCCCAGCTTCCCCTTCAATTATGTTTTTAGGATAGCTAATGAATGTATTTGATAATTCAAGTGATATATAGCAGTTTAATCCATATATAATATATACATTAGTATGTCTGCAGTGATGGGCATCACCACAGTACAGCAACCTACAGCAGATCTGGACCTACAGCACTCCAAGGGAAACAGAAATCCCACCAGGCACTTGGAGATTTTCTTTTGATCGTTTGGAAGTGAAATTCAAAGAGAGAGGGGGAAAAAAAAGGATGGAATAGTAATTTAAATGAATCAGGTGTGATAGTCCACAGAAGAGCTGGTCCAGAATTGCTCATTCCACATTCCTCTGAAGGCAGGCTTAGCACATGTCCCACAGGACTGCAGAAGAGAAATCACTTCACTTTATATCTATACACACACACTTGAAACTGCCTCTGGGAACTTATGCCCATATGGTTTGGAGTAGGACAAGAACCAAAATCCAGCCCACCTAAAATCCTGCTGTGTAGGGGGTTTAACTACATTTATTGCCAGATATGGTAGCATTCATTCAGCAAGAACTGATCAGATGTTGTGACCACCCTAACTTGCATAATTGTATCTGACTCAGCACCTTCTCATTTTGGATTTAAGTTTATAAACCAAACTTCACCCCTCAGAGCTCCAGTGAGCTCCCACAAACTCTCTAAATAAAAAATGAAGAGGGGGTTAGCTGCACTTTAATTCTCCACTTGGACTCTCTCAGAAGTTTGTTGGATAGAAGCTTTTCTTATACAGTGAACTTTACATCTTTGCATACAAATATTGTAAAATAACTGTTTACTTGTTATTAGACTACCATGAGTTGGATCAAAACCCAACCTTTCCAAAAATGTGTTGTGCTTCCACTAGGAAATGCTAACACCATCATATTTATCTCAGAAACTGTGAATTAAGCATGGCAAGATTTTTGAAAATTCTTTTTTTTTTTAAAGGAAAATAGGGAAGATGTAAGCCATAACAAATATCAGAGAGAAAAATCAGCACAAAGTAACCTGTGCAGAGCTCAGTTATTCCAGCTTGTTAGAACCAGGTGTTCTAACAAGTTTGGTCTTGCACAAAGTTTAGTTTCTGAAGCTTTGCTTCTAGAACCACAGATTGCAATGAAAAGAAATTAGTAAACCATTAATGGGTTACCTTCTGGAAGAAAGGCTTCACTACAGTCCCCTTTTTGCCTTCCTGTTATTTAAACAGTGCAATAATTCAGTGTACAGCTCCAGCCAACACTTATCAATGTATTACCTATAGCAATTAAGCATAGTTTAAAGAAAGTGGAAGGGTAGGTGTCATATTTAGGAAGTTTCTCTGAGAAGTCCTGCTGAAGAACAATTAACCTTTCACCAAATAATTCAAGATAGACACAAGGGGAAGGTATACCTCTATTGTGGGATGAGTATTATGCTTATAAGCTGTGTACAGAGGAAACTGAATCTGAAAGATTTTCGCCACACACAGCAGCAGCTTCTCCTTCTCATCAGTGCTCCATAAGCCAAAAGCATCTGTGTTCTTTGCAGGCTCCTCCTCGCTCAGGATACAAGTTCTTGAGGAATCAAACTTTTTCTCTAGAGATTTTTGTCTTTCTCCATTTTCTTCTTCGTGAGGCTCTCTTTCTACATTCAGGGGCTCATCAGCATGATTACTCTGCTCTGGCCATGTTGAATCTATATTAATAGTGCAATGTTTACAGAGCTGGTCCCGCAGAGCTTGGACTTGGGCAATCACTAAGTTAATAAGCGCACAAACTACTTGGTTAAAGATCTCCAGATGTTTATACTCCTTGAAACAGCACAAACATTGTCTGTAAAAAAACAGGAAAAAAAAAATCCTACAGTTAAAATCAGGCAGGTGCTTAACCAAGAGAACTCTTCACATTTAAACATTTTAAACAAGTTATTTGACAGAATTATAAAATAAAGGAAATCCAAATGAAACACTCTACCCAGCAGCAAGTGGGAGTCAGAACCCTCCTCCTTGAGAACATCCCATTATTTCCAAATGCTTACCAAAACTATCAAGTCCCTGTTATCATTCAGCAGCTGCTACACCACATAAAATATAGAAAAAAGTCTTGTGGCAAGGGCAAGGTCACTGTGCTACTGAAGAAGTCATGTTCTTCAGCATGTTTCTGACTCCGTTTCCTCATCTGGTTTTCTCTGTTGCTCTTTACTACAATAAATCATCCTGACATTCTTGTCTGCTGTGTAAGAACTCCTTATTGTTATTTTCAAATCAACAGGGCTCCAAAGCCATTTTGTTTTTGATGGAGTATTTAAGTTCACTTCCTTTATCTGCATTTGCATGGTGATCCCATGCACATTGACATCCTTTATCCATCTAGGAAAAAGCAGCTCCAGTATCTTCAGTACTTTCTTCACTTGGCAGGCTCAGAGATTATTCCCCTGATTATCTACTGACACACTGCAAACTGCAAAGCACAAGAGAGGAAAACTCTCCACTGCCCCTTGGACAGTATCATTAAAAAATCAATTAAATCATCGAGTTCAAAAACTCTAACACATCTCTAGTTGTGGGCAAGGATAACTATGTATGCCAAAGAGCTTCTGGGTGAATGAACCCCTGAGGCAGATACCCTAAAACCTATTGTCTGGGAACAGCTCCTTCTTCCATACAAACACCTCCCTCATTCTGAAAAAAAGGTGGAGGTTATTCCTGTAAAAGGACTGAAAACCTAGAGAACACAGAAAAGAAAGCCACCTTTCACTGTCCTTACTTATTGGAGAATAAAATTAAGGCTACATGCTTGTAACACTCTGGGAGATGGACTCAGCTCTTTCTTACTCAAGCTCTACTACACAATGTATCTGCTACATAAACTGGGAGCTGCCTTGCAGTAAAGATGTTCTCCATCTCCTGTTAGATGGAGAACAATAGACTCCAGTCCACAAGCAGAGTTCTCAGGTATTAAAATAACACAAAAATCACATGTGCTTTCTTTCTAAAAGAAATCAGCAGACAGAAGACAGGGTAAGAAATCATCAGTAAGTAGCAATTAGATTTTTTTTCTGCAAACCCAGCATTCATTTAGAAACTGGGATTAATAAATTATAATTTTTACAGAAAAAAACCAAGGGAACCCAGAGCTCTGACAGGTAGAGGGTGCTGCCTCTCTTGATGGAACACAAACCTGCCCTTGAGCTACAGCTCTTAAAGCACATACTTTCTGAATACAGGTATTTA
Organism: Erpornis zantholeuca; assembly: GCA_013400515.1. Lineage (NCBI taxonomy): Eukaryota > Metazoa > Chordata > Aves > Passeriformes > Timaliidae > Erpornis > Erpornis zantholeuca. The sequence continues at coordinate 19,320 of VZTN01024285.1, read as the reverse complement.
TTTATTTGCAGTGGGTCAGACAAAAAGACAACATTCAGCATTCCCTAATTCCAGCACAGATACAGTGACTGAAGCATCTAAACCTATTTGTTCCATCCATGCAGGAAGAAAAATCCCTTTAATATTGTGTAAATGGAGAGTGCCTTCACCCACGTGAAAAACATTCTTGCCATTTACTTGTAAATGTATTTTCATATTAACAAATGACAACAAGGGACAGCAGGCATGTATCCTCATGCATTTATCCTGGGGGAAAATTATGTTCAAAAGGTCCATCACTTATGTCTACAAATTACTGCTCAACTTGGGTGTAACAAATCATCCTCAATAACAATGAGAACAGTCTGGTGAAGACTTCTCACATACTGGAGAATTCTTTTCCAAGACAGAGGTATGTGCACAACCTCCAAGTCTTCCTCTGTTGGAATGTGGAGCTCACAGGAAGAAGAACTCCAGCAAAAATTGAGATGATCAATAAAAAATAAGTGTGATACTTCTTTGAACACAACAATTTCCAGAAGAAAACTAAAATGGATGCACTGCATGTGGATGGAAGAAAAAGGTGCTCTTCAGGATGCAATGCCAAATGATCTTCTGAAGGAAAGCAGAGATTTAAACTACAGGCAACAAAGGAAAAAGTGCTTTTTAAGGAAGGCCTCAAACCCAAAATGAGCAGAACTCTCAAAAGCCCATTTGGCAGAGTAGAGACAGGATGTGCAATTAAAATGTCAAGTAAAAGTCCTTCCTGTGGCCTCTTTGTTAGATTCTCCTTTAAACAGCAGGAGGACTGTTCTCCAGACTTTTCCAGTATGAAGCCTCTACACATGGAAGGTAACAAGGAAACCAGAAGAAACTAAGGAGTTAAATGTTATCCAATCTTTTTTTTTTTTCTTCAGGTTGGATTTGTCAAGCTGTAGGGCAGAAGAAAACTCTGAACAGATGATGACCTGGAAAACTGGGTCGCAATTGTTCTCTGACAAACTTGGGATCTAGGACCTGACACGAAATGACAGGAGTCTGGTTTCTGTGCCTGCTGTTTTTATTTTGATTAAAAAATTCCTTCTCTGTGTCCAAAAGCACATGGCAGAAGGAAATGAATTTGACTTATAATTCTTGGGCAAAATGAGAAAGAGGACACTTCCATTTTTACAGGTATCCAAAATGCAACAATCCATTTATTTTTCTTTTGGAATCTTCTAATTACCCAAATAATGTTTTCCAATTTATCCTCTATATGCTTTTCCCAAAATTTCTCATGATTTAGTGGATTCAGTTTGGTCTTATAGCTACTGCTGAACACTAAATTCCAATCATTTTTATTATAGATTCTTTCTAAAAAGTAATACCCATATATTTCCTTGTGCAGAAAGAAGTAGCTGTGAAGAATAAGCTATTCTTAAGCAGGAATAGCTGATATCATAACTTTAAAGATACAACCCCAAAACAACACTAATTTAAATACTAGATTAAAAGGAATAATTTTGTTGATTTAAGACAACCATGTGCAAAGCATTTTCTTCATCAGTTTAGTAGCTATGGGCTGCAATCCTTCATCACCTTGACTCAGAGCATTAGCACATGGAGAAAAATTTAACATACTGGTTCCATTCAGTCACCTTTTCTTAAATTCTTCTTACCTTACCCTGGCTCTGCAAAGATGCTCACAAAATCTCATGTTAAAGCAGAAGACACATTGTTTGTCACCACAAAATAACTATTTATTTTTCCATAAAATCATTACTGCATTCAAAATGCCAACTGCATTCAAAATGTGCTTTGCCCAAAATGCATGGGGTAATGAGTTTATTATCTAAGTAACTGCCTTGGAGTGACTTTACTCCCCAAGTATCACTTAGCTACATATTAATAATTTGCTAATTCTAATCACTTGAATGGATTTTAAAAAGGGGAAACTGCTGTTGAGATCCAGCATCCTCAGCATTCAAACTCAATCCAAAATTACCTTTGCGTCCAGGAATTGATGTAAGCAAATATCTTGAGGGCATGTTCCTTTCTGAGCTGCAAAGCATCACCACCTTCAATGTCTGATACTAAAGAAAACAAAAATATAAACACATTAGGAGGGAAAAACCCAACATGCAATTGTTCTGTTTTGATTAGAAATTACCTTTGATAGCACGAAAAATAAATACTTTACTGAAGCACAAATGTGTAGATTTGGTGAACAGAGGTAAGGTTTAGATGCGAGTGACTTGAAAACTCAAAGTGCACAATGTTCTTGAATACTGCTGCAAAAATTCATTATTGAGAACACACCCTTCTTGTAATCCTATTTTTATGAAATATTCCTCATAAGCTTTACTGGGAGCTCCTGATTGATGTGCACTTTCGAGTGTGAACTTTCAACAACTTTACTCATTAACCAGACGCCTTGGGTTTGGTTTTTCGGTTTGCTGGGGATTTTTTTCACCCTGATTTTTAAATATCTGCATTTTGAGATGACCGTGAGACCTCAACTTCCTTTTCCTGATCAGATAAAGACTGAGAAAAACAAGCAAACAAACAAAAACCAAACCACAACAAAACTACCGAGATAAGAACAATGTGCTGGGGACATATAAGGTTATTTTAGACTGAGCTGATGATTATTACTTTCAAATATAGACACATCTATCATGACATTTAACCAAAATGAATCACTAATTGGCAAAATGATAAAGGCTTACCACATTTATTACAGAGGAAACCAGAATAGTTCTGTACTAGAGTTCAAACCCCAAACACTTCACTGAGGGATTATCAAATGTCCCCACTTCCCTTTAAAAATGCTTCTACACTCAAAGAAGGCCCACATCAGTAGGTACACAGCTCCACTTATGCAGCACCTGATTATATCCCAGGGCACTGGATTCTGTCTCCAGGCCACACACCTTTCCCCAGCTACCAGTGCACAATTCTTGCTTCCTCCTCATCCTAAATTTCCCAACACTTACAATGATCTAACTGCTACACAAATCGAGGTCAGCATTCCTTTTAAGTGGATCTTTGCATTTATAACATAACTAAGTTTTCATCTCCACGTTTCACATGAAATTGCAAGTATTACATGCTCTTCACAAGCAAACTTTGTGGGAAAAGTTCTCAAAGAGCAGCGAGCTCTTCAAAATCCCTGCCTCAACCTCCTCTCCAACCTCAGCCTTGCAAGGTCCTGTGTGATCCATCCATCCAAGTTTCCAAAAACCAAAGCTAATGAAAGTCTGTGGGCATGGATCAGAAAGCAAAGTTCAGAAGAAAACCACTTCACAGAATCATCACACTAAACAAATACTTATGAGTTCTTTGAAAGAAGGACATCATGTATGCACATACATCCACATTTTCATACATATGCATACACACAAATATAAAAACATTCAGAAAGCAGCCTCTGAACAGGATACCACCAAACTTTAAAAACCACTTTTCTGTCAAGCTTCTGTAAGGCTCTGAAGAGCCTACACAACACTGGACAAAGCAAGATGGAGAAGGAGACTAAAAGAGAGGATTCACTCAATATCACCTTTTATTTTAAACACCACCAACTACCACAACAGTTGACTCTCTCAAGGCCAAAGCACAGCACTGAAAAAACCAACAACTCCATCACAAAATTTAGGTCAAACTTACCACAAAAGACAGATCCTTAGCTACAGACAGTATGTAAAGAAAAAAACCAAAAACCAACAAACAAAAAACCTGCCCAGCATCCAAGGTTCATAAAACCTCTGTTTTCCCAATTTTGTGAGCATTGTTTCATTAAGATGAATTCCTTCAAAGTTGACAGAAAAAAATTGTTGACAATTTAGTAGCAACAAAGCTAATTCTATCTTGTAGGATGTTACACATGCATTTCTAACACTCCCTTCATCCCCACATCACCCTAATTAAACACACACTCTAACAAGCAGGACAGTAACTCCAACTTCAAGAGCAGGCTTTTCACTACAAAAGTTTGAATCACTCCCAAATTTCCCTCTCTGAGATTATAAAGAACTGAAAGTTAAACAAACTGGCTCCTTAAAAGCTACAATTGCCATGTAAAAAGGGCAGAATAGAGAAGTTATGGAAATACTGAAACTAATGCCTCGGGTCAAAAAATAGGGAGGTATTTGTACAAGTTGGAGAAACCTGTTATTCTCCTGTTTATGCATTCTACATCTCACACACTGACCAACTTCAACTGGTCTTATTTATTAATCACTGCTAATTAATACAGCAGAAGTGATTTCCCTTTGGGTTCCTGTACCTAGAAATAACACTGGGTTTATTCCTGAAAAGACAGGAGGCTCCAAACAGGAGGAACTACACCGAGGCTGCAGTTTTCAATAAAATTTGGCTAACTCTACACTACCAAGAGGAACAGTGACACATGTGGCAGGGCTTCTCCTCCTGGACCTTAGCTTGAGCTTTCTTCTGCTCCTTAGCAGAAATTATTTTGTTCAATTCTGTTAATTTGTGTCCTCACAACCAAACTTTCACTCTCAGGCTTTTGAGTTCGTCTCTTGAGTATCAGCTCTGTGGATACTCTTGATTTACAGCACCTCTGTTTAGGGACACATGCAGCTTGAAGTACAGAAACAATTGGTTCAGAAGCATTTCTAAGATTTTTTTTTTAATTGAAAAAAGTACAGATGGAAAAGCAATAGGAACAAACACACTCATTGTCATTCCTGGGCATTTTCTGATTTCTGTCAGTTCTGTAAGAACTTCCTTGCTGCACGATTTCACTTCCAAATGTTGGTGTCTGCCTCTCCTTTTAAATTACTTCTCTTCTGCCTTGAATGGGCCAGTAGTTCAACCAGGCTCATTCACTTGTGAAAAAAGCATGTCTTTTATTCTCTCCCACACTCAAGCATCCTACCATGCCTCAGAACCTCCTCAATCTGCTGCCTCCCCACTTTCTCACACTTTCACTGTTTCAAATCCAGCAGTAACAATCATGTCATAACTTTTCCAAAAACTTCTACTGCACCAAGCCTCCTTCCTGCAAATTGATTCGGTAGACAAGACTCCTCCCTAGTTTCACACCTAAAGCAGTGATTCCCACAGGATGCACTATGTGCACTTGTGTGCTCTGAGAGCCTCTGAACCTCAGTGGCAGCCTGAGGTCCCTCATGACTAAGAACTGATAATATGGGCTCCAGAGCTTCCCAGCCAGGCATTCCAGGATCTCTTAAGTTTCTGTCTCAGCAGTGGCACTCCAACCCTAAGCTCAGCTTCTTTGTATCTGCAGTGGCTGCTTCATTCTCCAGGCACCCACAAGGCAGCAATGCTAGAGATGTTCTCCTTCTCTGTCTCTGAGCTAAACTTTCCTTAAATTTGCTCTACCAAATCTTTCTTCTGAGCTAAAGCCTCTTTAAACCTTTCCACCCTCCAGTCCCTCCTTTATGCACACAAACACCTTCACCCTGAACTAGATCCAATTTCACAATCAATATATCCCAGTTGGAGCCCACACTATGGTGCCATTCTTAGCCTTGCATTTCAAACAGCATCAGCACTCCTGCAGGAACCCCGAGAGCCAGAGAGGGAAGTGCACAAATCCAACTTGCCAATCCAGCTGAAAACTACCCACATTCTTGTTGGCTTTGTAAGCCACAGGAATACTCAGGCTGGCACTTTGTGAGCAGGGGAAGCTGGGAAGTGAAGTGTGAGGAATGTGAAGCTGAGAGAAGTAAACACCTTTGTAGTAACCAGAGTTGTAAAATTGCCCCACCCCATCTGGAGCAACTTCACCCCAATATTGCTCATCTGTGGGCAAAGATGTGGTTACTATTAGAGTCTCAAAAAAACAGAACACCGAGGGCTTTAAACAGATCCATCCAAGACAGAACTAACCAGCAGAAAGAGGGAAGACCAGGATGCAGGTAAATTCCATCTAAACCTATTCTAGCAATATAATGCAGGAAATGGGGTCTTTCCCATTGCAGGGGCTCATCTCACTCAGTAGTCACAAGATGGTTTAGAGATCTTTTTATCACAGTAACACCACAGAAGAAAAAGCTGAGCTGCTTAACTAACCTGATTTAACATCTTCTAGTGTATAAGTTTTGAGATATTCTAGAAAAAAACCCCAACAGACTGACCTAAAGCATAATTGCTTATTCAAGTAGCTGATGAGAAGCCAAAACACACAATGGTCAAAGTAAAAATTTAAAACATTTCATCTAAAAAAATTTAAAAATAGTATTGCCTTGCTGATTCCCCAGTCTCCTGTTTTACTTGGCTAGCTCTAAATGAAAACTTGGGTGATTTACCTAATCTTTCACAGAAGAGTGATTTGCTAGAAGTGTGTTACAATACTACAAACAACATAACCTCCCAAACTCAGAAAAAAACCCCATAAATAAATTGACTAAACTAAGAAAACGACAGAAGATGAGAAAAATACAAATCATACTGCAAAGAACAGGGCAATCCAATTTCAAAATACAACTGTGGCCAAATGAAGCTGAGCTCCTAAGTGCATTTTTAGCAAGAACTTCAGAGCTAGAGGAACATACTGTAATTAGACCTCAAGGACAACCATCATGCTGGACTTGCAGGGAATATCTTATATCCAAAGGTCACTTATCATACCAAGTACAAAATCAAATGGCAAGCAAGAATAATCACTTTTAAAAGCATACTTTCTGTACTTTCAAGAACATAACCTAGTCAAAAGTAAACAATACCAAACTCTAAGATCCATAACTCTAATTTCTCCATATCCCAAACTGCGATGAGGTCCAGTTGCATGCAGATTGTGCTCCCTCCCCCTCCTCCCCCAAGCCTCATCTGATATCAGCTTCTCATGGGAAAGACCAGATCACTTGCAGAATGAACATTACCCTCAGAAATTGTTCACTGATACAGAATAAACAGAGGAAATGAGACACACACTAAACAAAACAGCATTAGGAGCAATACTACTAATCTTGAAAGAAATATATATGTGTATACATATAAAAAGGTATAACTTTTTGTGTGAGTACCATTGTTTGCACAGAGAACCAGCACATTTTTTTCAGTGCATTAAGATGTTTTCAGTGATTAGTAGGGGGTTTCTTTTTGCTTAGGATCAACAGCATGTAAGATGATAGCCACAGAGTTCAGCATCTCCCATTCCCTTCCTACTTTCACCTATTAGAATTACTTTTTTTATTATAAAGAACTCATGACTGCCTAGATTGATTCACCAGAGCTCTTCCTGAACTTCAGGGAGCATCCCTGACAAGTATTTAACAGGACAGCGTCAGCGTGAAGTTCAATGGCCAGAGTTTAACTGTCCAAACTTCCTACAGCTTCTCACTGAGGAAAGAACTCTTCTTTCTACCTCTCAGTCTCTGTAATACAAAAGTACCCCAGAATACTGACTGGATACACATAATCAAAGAGAAACACAACTGCAGAATGTACCAGGAAATACAGTAAGTTAATTCTTTGGTATTAGAAACACTGTTCAAATGCCAGGAACAATCAGATCGGCAACCCCAAACACTACAGCAATAAAAGTCTCTAACGGCCTGGTTAGGGTGCTTGAGTGCTTTTAATGCTGCCTTGATGATACTCATCACACCACCAGAGCACAGCATTACAGATAACTACACCCACCTCCATCCCACAACACACCTCAATTCATTTTAAGTCTACATCAAACTCTAAACCTCTTGTATTTATAAATATTACAACTTGGTAAATAGATTGCTTTCCTGCAAGTTTTTGACTATGAAGTATACAAATATTAAAACACAAATATTTGAAGACAACATAATGGCTTAAGGACAGGAATTCACAACTTTAAGAGTCTCATTTCCTTAGAAAAAACAAACTGTGCTTTATGTCACAGACAAACTTTTGAACAAAGGCAATTCCAACAAATCTGACAAAGGTTTGCAAGTCTAAACAATCCTGTGTTCTTAGGAATGGAAATACAGGAGCTACTCAAAAGAATAAGGAAAAACTAATTACAACTGGTGTCCCAAACATCATCTGCTGGTTATTCAGCACCTCAGTAACTCCTCACAGCCACCATGAGATCAGAACCTGAGGAGTTCTAATTCAGTATTCCAGTGCACAGCACAGTTACACAAAGGGCAGAGCAAGCCTTGGTATGTTCATCAAGCAGACAGCATTTGTAAGATACAACTTCAGCAGAACAGTGAAATCAGCTGACCTCAGGTAACTGCTGCCTTTGTTTCTCTGCAAACACCACCGAGTTCTCTCTTTCAATCTCTACATTTCCCTCCTCATGCCATCTCCCTTATCTTCTCCAGCACACACCTGTTCTCTTTTAATCATAATAAGTTAATGCAATCTGGAGCAAAACAGCAGCAGCTGGCTCTGGGCAGGTGTATGAAATTTAACAATTGGCACCTTGCAGGAGTGATGCCACCCTAAAGTTTTCATCATGCTAGGCCACATTTACTTTGGGTTAAAATACTCTCTTTTAGAACAGCTGCAGAAGTCTACCTAAGCCAACCAAGTCTACCTAAGCCTAAGACCTTAAGAGCATCTTAAGACTTCCACCTTCCCCAAGAGAACTTGCCAGAGCCACTGCTTCCAAGAACAGTTGCACATTGTTTTAAATGCAGTCAAACGCCAATTATCAGACATTAAGTAGATGTACCCAGAACCACCCTAGAGAACTACAATCTAAATAAACTCTTAGATAGAGCATCTCAAATGTAAAATAGCTGTGCTGTAGCACAAGCCAGGCCAGGTCCAGTAGTGGCCCTGCACCTTCCACACAAAGCCAAACCAAAGTTGCTACACTGTGTAAACTCACACTGCTCCCACTCAATGAACCACAGCTCCAAGTTCACCAAGACTGAATCCAAGGATGCCTAACAGTGGAAATCTGGCCTGGATACGATGGGAATGTGAAATACATCATTCAGGCTGGGTTATGCCAACGACTGAGGTACCAGCACAGAGTGGCATGGATACAGAGGAGACTCCAAATAAAGGTTCAAGGAGCAGAAAGAGCTTCCATCAATTAAACACTGCATAATGCACATAGAGCCTTTCTGATCAAACACCAGTAGGAAATGGGGTAAGACCAGCTTGTAGAGTATCTGGCTGGGAATGGAATAAACCAGGCCAAACTGCATCTTGCTCTGGCTCTCCTGGACCAAAAAGACTCACCAGGAGTCTCCACATTGTCCTTTTCACATCCTTTCAGGGCTCCCCAAGCCCAGCACAGCAGGAATGCACAAAGCTGCTCCTGGCCAGTGGGATGTCCAGGCTGCTGCATTTCCATGGAAGCCTGGCAGTAGAGCAGGGCTGAGCCAGGGTCCAGCAGCATTCATCAGCACTGGTTCCATGGCAGTCATGTCAGACAGAAGGAGTCTATGAAAGGATCTGTGGGATCTCTGCACTGTACCTCCTAATGCTCCTGTTATCTTGGGATTCTCAGCAGCAAAGATATTTGCAGTCCTCCCCCTCCAGGGAAAGGCAAGTTACATATTACTAAGGAAAAAAAACCCACAGAGCAATTTCAAAGCATCTGTGCCACTCACTGGAGTCTAACAAAAAAAACCCAAAAAAACAAAACACCAAAAACAAACCAAGGAAAAAAAAAAGTAGCAGTCTTATTTCAGAGTCCTATTTTAACTCAGTATTGTGAATTGTCTTTGACTCCAAGACAAGATGTTACAATTCTGGGAAGACTGTGGTTTTTTCTTTATACTGAAGTTGTCATAGTTCCTCTTTTAATTAAGAAAAAACCCAACAAAACAAAACCAAAAAAAACCAGCTCAATTTAGGCAGTATTTCCACAATCAAGTCTGCCTGACATCACCAAAACACATACTAGATGTGGAAAGTCAGGCTGCCCATCATAATATTTTGACAACAGCCACCACAAGTTTAAGGAATCAATGCAGGACTGGACAAGCACTGCATAATTCCAGCATTTCCTAGCATATCACTAATTATCCCAAGGTAAATTTCAAAGCTAGGGCTGAGAGTGTCAATGCCAAAACTACTGCTCAGATAAAGGATTGCTTGCTTTCAGTTTACAAGAGAGTACTTGCATTCTTTCCTTTCAATAACATAATGTATCAGTACTTGAATGACACTGGTTTAGAATAATTTTTCTCTAATGCTCCAGCTCTGAACTTCTTTTAAAATACTACTCTTATGGGAAGACACAGAACTCAGTCTATCAAACTACTTTATAAGTTGAACAAAGATTTAATTGCACAAATAAGGTTCCAAAAACTAAAGAGGTTTTCTATTAGTCTTAATTAAAAGTAGCAAGGAATGCAAAAATTAAAATACCTACTCCAGGAAGCATTCTATTTTCAAGAGAGAACTTTGCAAATGAGTTCAGCTGTACTACTTGGCACGCTGTGAATCAGTTTCTGACAACAGCAGCAGCTTTCCCCCACAACCAGAAAGAAAAGGCCCACGACTGGGCCACCCTGACCCATAAGAAGCAACAGATTACCAGGAGATTTACAAACAAAAGCATGTAATGACTGTGCTCCACGTTTCAGGGACAAAATCTGTGAGAGGCAAATATGATGAATTCATTTCTTACAAAGTATATTGAAGCCTGCTTAAACAAGGAGATGAGAGGTAAATGGGCAGTGGGTCATTATCCTCAATGGAGCTTCAGGCATTCATTGAAAGCCCAGGAAGAGCTTGCTCAGCATTTGAACTCCAAGGCTTTATTTGTTTCCATCAGCACAGGTGCAAGCAACACTCATTCAGAAAGGACAACAAAACCCTGAAGAAGGATAGGCAAGCAATAAAGTCACTGCCTCTCTCAACGTTCAGATATACACTCAAATTTTGCATTCCTTTGTGCCTGATAATTTGAATTTAGTAATTCTAAATTCTAAGCACATGGTGTATTAGGTAATTTACTGGCTAAAACATATGATTTTTAAAAGCTGATGGATTGAAAGAAATAAGAGAAATAAGAAATAAGAGATGGCTGAAAGCAATGCATGGGGTCTATAAAAGTATATCCAAGTTAAGTTTCATGACAAGCATCCCCACAACCAGAAAAAGTATTTACACATGCTATTTTGATATAAACAAATGTTTTTACATATCAGCAAGTACACTTGGGGTAGCATCTGCAGCTATGGCTACACAGAGTTCAAATCCAAGTCACTGTGCAAAGACCCAAACTGTCATTCAGACCCACCAAGTTTCCAAGACACTGATGGAAATTGATTTCAATTGCAGACTGCATCTACTCTAAATATTACATCAGCAGTTCAAGTACTGACACCTATGACTTGAAATACTCTGGCACAAGTTTCATGTCAAATATTAAGGAAAAATTGTAGCTCAGAGGAAATGATAGTTCACCCCTAAGTAAACCAGCAACAGTTTGTTGTTAACTGTGAAAGAAGTCGGAGCCAATACAGACAAGGATTCACTGCACTGTCCTTCAACTAAGCAGAACTTACTTTTATCAAGCTTTTGAGCTCACACTCCCCAGTGTTATCCCATAACAGTTCCAAGAAGGAAAAATAAAGTTTTCAGTATCTTGTATCAACTGTTGACTGTGAGCCCAGAGTGTAATCCCACCACGCACCTCCTGTCCAGAACACAGGTGCCTGACAAGGGTGGGTAAGCCGTGCTACACAAGCCTTTCACAGACAGCCCATTCCCCACATTCCTCAGTAGATATTGATATTCTGGCCCCTCCACAGCTTTTCTGAAGCTGCCCTCCCTTGCAAACATGCCACTGTCCATTTCCAGCACTGTTCACAGCTTCTCCAAGCAGATAGAGCACAGAAGTGAAAGCACTGTCAGTTTTGTTGATGCCCACAGAGTTTAGAATGAAATCTGATGACTAGATTTGCAAAGAACAGAAATTACTGGCAGAAAATGACTCTGTTTTTCAGTTCACACCCACTTAAAAGTAATTTCACTGCTGGTGAAAACCATGGGGCTTGTATTGAAACCTAAATTATGAAGAATTTAATAATTACGTGTCACAGAATAATAAATAGGCAACTGAACACTTCCTAAAGATGAAATTAAACTCTTGCTAAAATCTATCAAATCTCCCCAAAATGAGCTGAGAAGCACAACAGAAAGATGGAGACAATGACTGTTGAACAACACAGCATAAAGCATATATCCCTTGTTTCTATACACAATTACACAAGTGGAAGTCAGTGCAATGAACTGGAGGCTTCTTCAATGTGTGGAAAGTGTGGAAAAAGGCAAAAGAAGTTTTGCCACTCACCTCCTCGATGGGAACCATTGGCCTGCAGAAACCAAATCTCAACTGTCATGGGTTTCTCAAATCTTATTTACAGCCCTTCTACAAATTAGCTGAATAAAGGTCAACTCCCAAAAGTGCATTTTCCACAAGGATTTTTTCTGACAAGTTTCAACTTCTTCCACTGGTTGTTCCAGTACTAAAGCTCATGAGCAGTTCTATACAAATGCACAGAACAGCAATGCACTTGCACCTCGAGCTCCCTCGAGAAGCTCACCATCCATCAGATGTGCTGCACCTGAACAACTCCAGAAATAAAACTTTGCACATCTACAAACAAGCTGGATATTTTTACTAAGTGTTAAGAACACCACAGAAGTCCTCACAATTGCATGTCCATGTTTAGCATTCGGATTGCAAATCAATTCCCATACAAGGAAAGGAACAAAGTGGCAAGAATGGCTTTGCACCTCTTCACATTTTTGAGAAATTGCCAATTTGCTGCAGAAAATTAAAGAAGAAATCACCTCAAATAAGCTAAAAACAACAGAAATTAAATGGCCACAACTCTGTTTAATTGCAGCATGCTGTTACTCTAAGCAGCCCTGAGTAATCAGCACAACCACTTCCTCCTGAGGATGGGAAGAATCTCTTTCATATTTGTCCCAGCATCCAGACAACTACAAAGGTGTAGCTTGGGCTGCAGAAATCCCTATTAGTAGCCTGAAAAGAACTCGAAGAAGAAAACAGATGAAATGAAAGGAACCAAGAAGTAAACATTGCTCTTCCCTCCCAATCACTTAAATGCCAAATCACAGCCTGCTCATCACTTGGACACAGAACATGACTCTAGGATTTGCTTTTCTGACTCAGTATTACTTGAACACAGGAAGATGGAAGCAAACTGCAGTGACATGGAGAAATCAAGTAGCAAGGAATCAAAACCTGGAACATAGAAGTCTGTATTAGGAATTTTACTGTTTAACACAGAAGGAAAAGAAGCAAAAAGGAATTCTATGAATTAAAAGAATGGGCGAGGCTCATAGGAGCCCTAAGTATCTCCATGGCAGACAAAACCATCAATCTCCCAAAGCCAAGGCATCACCTCCAGGGCAGGCAGAGGGAGATGGAGCCAGCTCTGCTCTCCAGGATCCTGCCCCCTGAACCCCACAGTGACACGGAGACCGAGCACCCACAGTGCCCCACTACACTCTGCACCACCAGGACAGCTCCAAGAGCTGCTGTGGCAGAAGAACTGACACCAACAACATCCTGGATAGCCTAAAGCACATTGTCTTGGACTTGGCTCAGGAATTGCTTGGGACTTGGGCAACTTGAAAACTACCCTCATGGAGGGAAAGTAATATGGCACCAAACACATCAAAAGAATAATCAAACACGAAGATTTCCTACATGGAAAACACAATGACTTCAAGCTCTACACTGATCAAGTATCTTTTGAACATGTTCCTGTCCTGCTTTCTTCATTTCCCTTGAAGTTATCCACTAACTAATCCACTCTACAGTGGTAGAGCCTCATGGCTTTGAGGATATTGTTCCAAGTACTTATCCAACAGAAGATTTCCCTATGCACAAAGAGAAGCATCTCAGTAAATACACGTCAATGGTCTGTAACTCACAACAAAACTCAGCAGAATGGGATTTACGTAACTCATCTTCAGCATCACTGATCAAGTGGCTTGAGCAATGAGAAAGAACCAGTTTGCAGCAGCCTGAACAGGAAAAGTCTCAGGACAAAATCATTTCAGATCACATCAAATAACATGAACCAAAATAATTGTACAGAACAAAAGCTGAAATATCATTCCAAAAATAGAAGCCTTTTAGCTATGAAAGTCACAGAGTTTTTCCTTCGATTGCTTTACAATTACAAACAAAACAACTTTGTCTTAGTGTCACCTTCCCTTTCACTTCAGAAAGCTCACAATTAGCAAGGATGAAAGTTTCTCCTTCTTTTTTCTCTGTTTACTCCAGTTCATTTAGAGTAGCATTTCAGCACAGTCCATAACTGCAATTTGGCAATCCTGCCATAAAGAAAAGGTTCTTTTCATTTTCCTTTAAGCCTAGCTGCTCATTGCCTTAAAAAGGGTCAAAGCCAAAAGTAAACAAGAAGAAAAGACTGAATTTCAGTGTTATAAACAAGTGACTTTCTTTTCTTCAAGAGGAGACAGCAAAGATCTATAAGGATGGGCAGTTACCCCAATAAATCCTCCATAGAATCTCTGCAGAGGTTCTGAACATGGAAATATCATTTAAGGGGGAACATAAGATAAATCTTTTAAAAAGGCAGAAAAAAAAAGAAAAAAGCAATGCAACAGAGACAGCTTCTACACTTTTGCAAAGAGGAATCATTAAACAGCCAAATGAAACTTCAGATCTTCACAAAACACTGGAGGTAACTGAATAATCAATCCTGAAGTTTACAGGTAACCACTGAACAACTGAGAGCAGCTCTTGGAGACCAAGTGATGTTAATGATGTAATAATGATATTACAATATTTGTAATAATTTTATAACCCATCCTCGATATCTGAGTTCTCACAGCAGAGAGAATATTGATCCTCTCCAGATCCCAAAGAGCAAACTGAATGCTGCAATGTTTTGGAATACCATTTCTCACCTAGCTCAAGGTAAACATACCCTCCCCAACCTCCAAGGTTACTCTTTGTACCTCCTGCATGCCACAACAACATGACAAGGAGTCAAGCCAAGAATCTCCAGCATCCAAACACAGTGCTATCCTGAAACTACACAAACTGTAAAGCACTCCAGTACCTTGAGTGTTTTATGGACCTGATCGTTCTGGGAGCAGTTCTGCAGGCCAGCTGACAGTGATAACAGGGAGAAAACAACAGTGTGAGTCCACATTCATCTCCTGTGCTTCAGTAAACTGGGGAGGGGGGGAGTGGTTTGGGTTGGTCCTTGGGGTTTTTTTTTTCCTGGTTTACTATAGAGAAAACATAAGGTAAAAAACAGCCTGCAAGTTGGTGTAGTAGAATAACATCTAGAAGGCTCTAATCATCTGTGTGAACTGGTTTTAGAGCTGACTGGGAAAAAAAAAAATGGTCTTAAGAGGTAATAATTGAAAAAAGTGAAGCAGAATGCTGGGAAGAAAACAAACTTTGTTCCCAGAAACCAAGAACTGGGAATAACCGAGGCCTACCAAGGTAACCTAAAACCACGGCTGCCACTACATAATAAAACCTATTTTTCCATGTTGTAATCTTTGTTTCTTACTTTTATAAAACCCAAACCAAACAAGAAGAACAAACCAAACCTAAACCAAAATCATCTACGGGGTTTTAAGTCAACACACATCAAGATCAGCTGCAGTCCCAAAGGGAAGCCTCGTAGGCAACCAAGCTGAGCTGGGCTCTCTGGGACACACCACGGTCAGGACTGTGAGGACACTGACTCAGGACTGGTCTGAGAACCAGACTGGCACTTCCAGCTAAGAAGAGGCACTCCCAGGCACACCAGGACAGGCTTGCACTCAACAAACACACAGCACGGAGCACCACATCCTCAGGAGTTGGGAGCGAAGGCTCCACAGGGATGGCACAGATCTACAGGCAGCTCAAACTATCCCTGTGGCTCCAGGTGGGACACAGCAACCTGCAGAACTCCTGGAAGAGACCTGAGACAGCAAAACCCACCTCTGATGTTACATTTCTGGATTTTCTGGCTTCCTTTAGGGTTAAGATTATCTGGGTATCTGTGCAGTGCCTAGCAAAACAGAGCTGTCCTGATCAGGGCCTCTGGACAGCACAGAAATGTAAATATTACTCAAGAACAAATGAAACTCAATATAAACCCTCCTTGACTGACAAGACCTGGCATCTGAAGAAACCAAGGAATGCAAAATATATCAGGGTTCATTTTGGGATACAGAATGCTGTAAATTAACATAAAAGCACAGAATGTCCTCAGTGCACTTTTCTTGTAAAATTTGTGTACATTAAAATGAGCCCCTATAATTAATGCCATGAGAATCTATTCTTAAGCCTTTTGTAAATAAGTGGCCTTACCTTAAAAAGCGTGTCTTCCCTTTTTTTCTTCTATTAAAGACTACTAAAAATGTTTATATTGTGGAAGATTAATTAAAGAAAAATCAGACTCTTTATAGACTTTACCCCTATTAAACCCTGCCTGGGATAATGTAAATGATGCTAAGAAACCTACAGTGAGAAATTAAGACTGTTTGCTCTGACTGAACAGATTGTCTTACAGTGCAAAAACTCCTCTAAAGTCTGGGCATTTCATAGGGGAATTTGCATTTTACTGAGTTCCTGGATCAAATCATAACTTGAAATTACTACTTCTTCTCAGGAAATAACTTCAAGATCAGGGAATTTACTGGGTTTAATCAAATGCTGAAAAATCAAGATGCTGCAAGAGAAGAAATATATACCAAAAAACCCAACACTGCTGATTCTGCCCACAGAATATTGCCTGCTTCTCATGCCTAAGCATAGCAATGTATGTTAAATACACACATGCATGCATACATGCACACCTCTGCCCAAAATATAAGCTTATCAATCCACAGGTTTCCAGTTCAGCACCTCAGGTAGCCCCTGAGTGCCACAGACCTGGGACCATTGACTGCCTGTGACAAAATCAGGCCTGAGGGAGGACCTGGAGTCTTCTCAGGACATAACCCTGGGCCTACACAAAAGTCACTGCTGGACAAACTCCCCAGCTCTGCACACTGTTATGGGCTGTGGGTTAATACTGTAGCAGTTTGCAGTGAGACTAATATGCCTCTAATAAAAATAAGCCTGTTTGTTGGCAGAGCTGCTCAGCTTCACCCTTCTGTCACCCATCAGTTGGGAACTTCTAAGGAAGAAAACAGGAGCCTCCCACGTGCTCCTTCCCAAACACCACGTTGAGAACTGCTGTCAATTCCCTTTCCAAGTCACCTGTCATGCAACTGATACCAAACCATATTTTGTAAATATTAAAGCAAATGAACACGAAGGCCAGTGTGTAGCCATGTAAAACTGTTTTGTATAGCAAGGAAATTGTAAAGCAAGGAGATGCTGTTTCCTGGACCTCTGTGGAAACCCTGCCTGGGTAGTTCCAGTGCAGAGCTGATCCCAAATGCTCAGGGGCAGCAAAGGAAACTGCTGGCAGCCTGTGGCTCATGCATTTCGGGCATGACCTCATTCTTTACTACCACTTTTCATTTCTGCTGCAGTGTTTTAAAAACCAAGGCTTGACATCATTTTTGTATTTGTATACCTTTCATTATTACTTAAGGAACACAAATAACTCAACTGGAAGTTATAAAAGAAACCATCCCTCCCTCACAACTCAGTCTCATCCAGTGAGAAGGGAGCACCATCACAAGCTTTTGTATCCAAACACACACCCCAAATAGTTTTGGTGATTTACAGTATGCTTCTTTCTCTGAAGGGAAGGCCAAACCTCATGTTACTTAAGCAGCATTTTTGGAAATTAACTACTTAGCAGTAGTACTTCAGAATTTTCCTAATAAATTCTGACTTTCAAAGGCATATTTCCTTCTACTTAATAGCAGAGATATATCTTATATAATGCAGAACCATTAAATCATCCATACCCCAGCTATATATATATTAGAAAAGAATTGTTAAAGTGATTGAAGACATTGCTTTATCTATAGGGATCTGTCTACATCAATCCCAATTACCTTAAAACACCTGTAAAAATCAATTCATACTGGAATTTCATGGATTCCTTGAAAAATCAAATTTAATGTTACAAGTTTTTTCTATTTGATCATACCAATGCAAATCAAGTTTAAGCAATGATCACTTATCAATCCACGCAAAGCAAGTGAAGTTTTCTCTTCCAACAAGCAGCTGTCATCATATACCATTGATAATTTAGTCTTATTTTGAACCTACTGTTTAAATAACTATTTGGTGTGTAATACCAACATAATCCATTTTATTACAGCCTCTGAACTCTCCTAAAAGTTACTTTCAGACCTACATTTTTACTTCTCAAAGCTGGCCATCACTGAATACCCTATTTCCCTGGCAAGAAAGAGGCCAACATTCAACTACTGCAGGATCCTAGGGAAGAACAAACTGCACATGGAAGTGGGCCTCGGGAGAGTGAAGACAACTCTACCCAAACCCTCTCCCTAGGCAGCATTCTGTGCTCCACTCTGCTGGAACAGGATTTGCAGAGTGCAACCAGGAAAAATGCCATGTTTAAGATCGGAGATAGTTCAACTTCCCTCTAATCACAAACTTCAGCCGGTAAGTTGTTTCAATTCCTCAGCATCCGTCCAAATGGTGGTTTTTTTGGTCTTTGTTCGTGAGGCAGAGCTCCTGAGAAGCTGGGAAAGTACCTTGGCTGCCACGGAGCGCAGGTTCCGAGGGATACACGAGGCCTACAGGGAATTTCGTGCCCCAAACGCTCCTGATTGCAGCGGCAGCGGGGGGAACACCTGCTGTATCACCCCTCCGACCCTGCCGGTAACACTCGTAAAGAGGAAACTTCGGGAGGGAGCCAGAGACCACCCCCGAAGCCAAACACCCGGGAGCACCTTCCCAACCTCGACAAGCCGAGTCAGGCTCCTCCAGGCGCCGCTTCCCTCACTGCTTCGGGAGAATCGGTGCCCGAAAAGCACCTGCACCGCGTACCGAGGCCAGGCACAGGGAGGGGGAGGCAGGATCACTCCGAGCCGCCTTTGCTGCTGCTGCTGATTAAAAGGGACCCAGCCCAGGCCCGGCTGCTCCCGGAGCGGCTCCCGGGCAGCTCCTCAACCCGGCCAGGCCTCTCCGCGGCTGCCGGGGATGCGGATCCCGAGGGAAAGGGGGGATGGAGCGGGGACACGGCAGCGGCGGGCCCGCCCCAGGCCGCGGGGAGCGGGGAAGGAAGGGGGAAGGAAGCGCCGAGCAGGGCATGGAGGGAGCTCCTCCATGGCAGAGGAGAGAGGGAAGCCCGCGCCCGGGAGGCCCGAGGCGGGCGGGGAGAGGCGAGGAAGGAGGCGAAGCGGGGCTGTAACCCGGTGCAGAGGAGGGTCCGCGGGGTCCCGGCCCGGGGGGAGGGAAGCGGGGGAGGGCGGCCGCACTTACTCTCATTTAACACCTCCAGCAGCTCGGCGCAGCTCTCACACATTGTTCATTAA
>VZTN01024284.1:944679-959880 GCA_013400515.1 Erpornis zantholeuca | reverse complement strand
AGCAGCCTGCCACAGAAATCCAAGTATGCACTAGAAGTACATCATCTTCAAATACAGATAAGCATGTTAAGTATTTCATCTTTGTACAATGCTGAGAATGCTGATGCTACAGCTCTATTAGCTGACTTGCAGTCTCAGCAACTAGGAGGAATATAGAAAAGAAATCATCTGGAGAGGGAAGAACAAAAGAGAGAAGATGGGAGCTGGGCGATTGTGCTGTTTTCTGAAGGAAAGGATACTTGTGTTTGCACAGAACAGGTAGATAGACCTGTCCTTGTGCTACCACTGCTTTCTTCAAGGAGGGTCAATTACTGCCGGGGACTTAGTGGGTAACTGGGGAGCAAGGTCCTGGCTGCCAGGAGCTAAGTGGAAGGAAAAAGTTTGAGAATTGACCAGAAAACTTCGTTCTTGAAAGATTACATAAATGAGAGCTGTTCATTGAATTTTAAGCCCTCTAGCCTCTATGGGAATTACATGAGTCTCCTCCTACACAGTGCAGTGCTAAAAAGGCTTCTGGAGAGGGAGAAGAGGCTGTCTCTTTAAAGTTTCCTCATACATCCCCTCAACAGATTTATTGCTTTCAGATGCTATTTCTCACTCAGTGTGTGTAATCCCACTCTTCAGCACAGCTCTGTCCTTTACTCAATACGATTCAGTTCTTGTCAAGCCTTGTGTGCTACAATGGGCCAAGACTGTTGTAGGAACCTTTTCTCTTGTGTTGAATCACAGGCTCTATGTAAGCCTCAAAGGAGCACAGGAACTCTTTGTCTATAGCCTTTTAGGGCTGCAAACCAGTTTCATACTCCTTTTACTGTATCTCTTTCCTTCTGAGATGCCTAAAAAGTCATTGCTGTAAGGAGAATAAAATGGTATAAAGAGGAACGTGAGGTACAGCAGATTATATTCTTCACATTTATTATATGTTACTGCAGATACATTAGCTTTCTGTACAATGTGTTTTACTTGCACCTCCTTTTTTTTTGCTTCGCTTGCCCTGAAGTGGCTGATTTATGTGTTTTTAAATACTTGGTGTAAACAAATGAGTACATGAGACCTTTTGCAGTACTTGTGAAACCCCTCCCAAGTCCATCTGTCCTTTGCAGTTCCAAGCCACAGAAAGGGGTGTGTACATATGCTTGTGTGTGTATGTAACTATATATATATAGCATAATAACAATCAAGCCTATACTTTTTCCATTAAATTGTACTGAAAAACACTCAGTTTCAAATACATCATGGTTTCAATACAGATTTTTTTTTTTTACCTTTTCACTAAAAATTAAAAAAAGAAGGTGTCATGCAAAGTTGCAGAGTTTGCTGAAGAAATATGAAGTGGATGTCATGCAGGAAAGCAGTGCATTTTGAACTGATTTAATTATGAGAAGGAAAGGAAAATAAGGACTGAAAATGGGTAGTACCTCCTTTTTCTTTGGCAGTAACTTGTGATGTCAGAATTTCTTCTTAACATCCCATTCTTCTCATCCTCCCCCTCCAGATGTACACCCCACCCCAGAAATAGTACATAAAGGAAGGTTTTTACTTAAATATAAATCAGAAAGTGAGCAAACTTGTCTTTATAGTGTGGCTGCTAGATGTGTTTGGAAAACTGAAAAATTTTCGTTCAGATATTTCCTGGTCCCTTTGTGAAATCCATAATTTAAATAGTAAAGTCTCTCCAATATTTCAGATATTTAAAGCAGAGACTTGCAACTGTCTTGAAATGTTCATTGAAAACACACACCATTTTCCCACTGAAATTTTACTGCTGATGGAAAGTATTGCCACTTTTTTTCATCAGACCTAATGCCATTTTATTTAAATTTAAATGAAACAGCATACTAATGACTATTTGATGAATTGTTAAACATTATTTAATAGATTCTCTCAGCTGGTTGTGATTTTGAAGTTTTGGGGTCTTTCCTTGTGTGTGTGTGTGTGTGTGTGTGTTTTTAGTAAGATGACTGTAAACCTCTGTTGAAGCCATGCTCTAATACAACTAGTGGCATTTTGGGGATAAGACCTGAGCATCATTTAAATTAATACCCATTTTGTCATTGTTGTGGATGAGACAACCTGTCTAAATAAATTCTTCCACCACTAAACTACACTGTTCTGGAGCTGGTGTTTAATGTCACTCTGTGATTCTGTGGTATTACTGGTTCTTTATCATCAAAGGAGTGCCCATTTCAGTACTTGTATATGAACTCTTGTACAGTTTT
Organism: Erpornis zantholeuca; assembly: GCA_013400515.1. Classification (NCBI taxonomy): domain Eukaryota; kingdom Metazoa; phylum Chordata; class Aves; order Passeriformes; family Timaliidae; genus Erpornis; species Erpornis zantholeuca. The sequence goes on along the minus strand of VZTN01024284.1, from coordinate 957,661 downwards.
TTTTTCCTGTAAGTTCAAAGAAGTGATGTGCAAGGTCTGTGTGAGCCCCAGTTATGGACAACAATTTAGGTTAGCTCCACTGAAGTATTCTAATGTATTTGTGGAGTTCCTTGACATTTCTTTATGTCTGAATAGCATCCTATGAACTGCAGTCAGTTTTCCCTCCAGATAAATGATGAAAGTGCTAATAAAAAAACAGGGAATTGTTTTATTCAAGCATTTAAAATATCCTCTGTTTTCAATTCTGTTGTTATTGTGATTTTAATGGTGATATTTATTGATTCAGTTTTCCTTCCATAATGCTATAATTGAATGAAGCAAGGAAATGCAGAGAGAGCATAACAAGAATTATATAAATAACTGAAGAGGTGAGGAGAGAAAAGGGAAAGAACACTTTAAAGAATTCAGAGAGAAAAGAAATCCATGTACAGTTAGATTTTTAGGTGAGGTATTCATCTGTTCTTAATTTATCCACACTAATACAATCTTCCCTATCCAGCTCATCATTTCCTGATGAATAATGCATGGATAAATATTTCTACCTATGAATGCAAAAGTAGTTTATAATTCCCCAGAAAGGTTTTATTAATAGTACAGTGTTAACCACCTTGGTCTGAGTCATAACTAATTGCTCCTGTATATGTGTGAAACCCAAGGAAATGAAGACAAGAGGAGGCAGAAGACAGGAAAAAAATCCAACTCTGGAGTTTGTTGTATTAAAAGAATAAATTCTTTTTAGTCTGAGCAGGAAGCTGGTAATACTTGTTAATGTAGTCATTCTTTAAAATAGTCTTTCACATGATTAAGTTAGAAATCTTCACTATGCTCTAGCTATTAACAGAAACCACCTGAATTTTTGGAAGGAAGTCCAATGGAAATAGAGTTATAATATCCAGAAACCTCTGTAATGGCATGCTAAGTTTTCCATTGAATGGTTTCAGCCCTCATACTACCTTCTCTCTTTTAAAATGTACTATTAAGGAGAGGTTGAGAGGTGAGCATGTTTGACATCTTCTCCATTTCTTGCTTCACAACCTATTAAAGAGAGTTATATCACTTAGTTTAAAAAGAAATACATCTAATTTTTAACTTTAAGTTACGTGATACACACACCACTAACTTGTGCTTCACACTGCCTCCAAAGAACTCACATTGAAAGCTGGCACAGCAGATCACAAATGGCACCAAGAGGGTAACATGAATGTGCAAAATATTACTCAAAGTCCCTGTATTCCTTCATCAGTGTGCAAACTTTATAGAAGATAAAGTCCCAGAGAGCTCTGGCAGCAAAACAATTCTTCTCTGAGTATAGCTGAATGGATTGGGCAGGAGAGAAATCCTGGTAAACAGTGAAAAGCACCAGTAAATAAATATAAATTTAATGCTCTGAACTTCTCTGAACCCTGACAGTGGCAATTCATTCCCAAAGAATACCTATTTGTCATTCCACCCACTGCTGTGCTATAGCTGACACTGAAAACATATTAGGAAAGTGTATGTAATGTTCAAGGCATCTTCAGACTCTTTCAGATGTAGGAAAATCCAGACTGGTTGCTCAACCACCTTTTCTACCAAAACACCAGCTGGAGAGAAGCTCCTAATTATTTGGAACTCAGTGTGCTAGTATGAGCTTGAACAGATGAAGACTAGACAGAGCCAAATTGCCCTTTCACACCACCTTTATACTGGTATAACATCACCAATTTAAACACCATTAAGTGATAGAGGAGTGGGTCTGCATATCTGCATATGGTATACAGAGGAAAATGAAAGCTTTTTCTTTAAAATGATCTTAGAAACAATTATGGGCAGAGGAGGGAAGAGAAAACAAAAAAATTTAAAAAAAATTAAAACAAAAACAAATTCAACCAGTTCACAGGGGAGGAGGCAGGCAGCTGAGGAGGGGAACAGAATTCCCATGTTGAGAGACCTCTGTTCATGGTGTGCTTTTCTTACTGTCATACCTGCAGTATGCAGCTAACACAGAAAAATGCTGTGAGTATTTGTGATCAGAGATTTTTCCTTCCTGTGCTGTGGAATGTCCAGGTTAAGCTGCATGAGCACTGGAAATGCATACTGTAGGTAATAACAGTTTGTTCAGGAAGCTGCAGAGGTTTTGGCAGCTACTTCAAAATTAGCACAGATACTTTTTACGGGATCATTTTGTTCTCTGTGAGAACAACATTTCACCCTGTTATCACTTGATGTGAATTGGTTTTTGCAAGAATTTCCATTGAATCTATTTAAGGAAATTGGAATTTAGAAAATGAATCTTTGATGACTTGCAATGCTTCTAGTTTCACTTTTCCTTTAACCCACTCTAGGATGTAATTGGCTGGATTTTATTACTTGACTATTTAGACTAATATAGCTCTAGGCAAAATCTCAGGCAGACAATATGTATGCTATCCCTGAGCCACTGATAATAACATTGTTAATATGACCTATCAGTTTTCATATTTTTAGCAAGAAAAGCTAACAGTCAGACCACTTCATTAGAAAAACACAACCGTGAGCCTCTGAAGTGTAAATTAAATCTCTTCTTGCTGCCTTTATCTGTCTCTCCAAGCTAAGAGGGAGTGTTATCAAACCATTTCTTTACACTGCAGAGTAGCGTTACACTTTGGAGGATCTCCAGCAGATGCTGCAATAAGCCCTTTAGGGGCAGCTTTCCACAGTTCATGCTGATTTCTTCTTAGTGGCATGGAGTCAGGAGAGGGGACTGTGCGCACGCTAAGTTTTGCTATCCTCCATTAAAGAGCCTTAAAACTCCCAGAGTAGTCCTCTCTCCTCTAGGACACCCACGAATGAAAGACCTAGTTGAATGAAATTGCCTATTAATAATAGAATCATAAAATATCCTGAGGTGAATGGAACCCACAAGGATCATAAAAGTCCAACTTCTGGCCCTGCACAGGACACCCCAAGAGTCATACCATGTTCCCGAGAGTATTGTCTAAACAATTCCTGAACTCTGTCAGGCTTGGTGCTGTGACTGCTTCCCTGGGGAGACTGTTCTGGTGCCCAAACACTCTCTGGCTGAAAAATCTTTTCCTAATATCCAACATAAATGCAACAGCTCCCTTTACAGACCTTCATAATATTCCCTTGGTGTCCTATCACTGGGCACCATAGAGTAGAAATCACTGCCTGCCCCTCATGAGTTAGTTGTAGACTACAATGAAGTTTCCCCTCAGTCTCCTCCAGGCTGAACAGACCAAGTGATCTCACACACTCCTCATATGGCATCCACTCAACAGCCCTTCACATCTTCATAGCCCTCCTTTGCACAGTCTCTAACAGCTCAATATTCTTCTTATATTGTGGTACCCAAAACTGCCCCAAGCCCTCGAGGTGAGGCTGCCCCAGTGCCGAGCAGAGCGGAACAATCCCCTCCCTTGCCCGGCTGGCAATGCTGTGCCTGATGCCCCCAGGACACAGCTGGCCCTCCTGGCTGCCAGGGCACTGCTGACTCATAGTCAACTTGCCATCAACCAGGACCCCCAGGTCCCTTTCCGTGAGGCCACTCTCCAGCCTCTTGTTCCCCAGTCTGTCCATACATCCAGGGTTGCTCCATCCCAGGTGCAGAATCTGGCTGTTCATATGGTCGGTGTTACCCAGCCCTCTAATTTGTCCACGTCACTCTGCAGGGCATCCATACCTTTGAGGGACTCAACGATTTCTCCGAATTTGCTGTAACTGGTAAACTTGCTTAGTGTACCTTTGAGTCCTGCATTCAAGTAATTTCTGAAGATGTTGAAGAACCCAGGGCCGAGGATGAAGCCCTGCAGAACCCCACTAGTAACAGGTTGCCAGCTGGATGTCACCCCCATTCACTGTAACCCTTTGTGCCTGACCCATGAGCCAGTTGCTCATGCCCTGCATGCTGTGTTTATCCAGCTGTGGGCTGGGCATTTTGTCCAGGAGGATCCTGTGAGAGACAGTATGGAGATCTTCATTGAAATCCAGAAAGATTACATCAACTGGCTTCTCTTGATCAAATAGGTGAATTACCTTGTCATAAAAGGAAAATAAGTTTGAGAAGCAGGACTTTCCCCTCATGGAGCCATGCTGGCTGTGACCAATGACTGCATTGTCCTTCAGGTATTTTCCCTCCCATGATAATCTTCTCCATAACTTTACTGATCACTGCAGAGACACAAAAAGGCCTATAATTTCCAGGGTCATCCTTCTTGCTCTTCTTGAAAACTGGAATAACGTTAAGTCCCGATCCGATCAGCTGGAACATAAAGGAATAGGCAAAAGGCTATTGTTTTTTTAAGGCACTGTAAATAGGTAAGAATGAGGCAATCTCTGTTTTAGTATACCATCTTAGCACTATAATCTTGCTAGCATTATACAATATGCTTGTTGATTTACATAGAAACAGTCTAGGTAGTGCACTGAATACACTATTCAGGACACAAGAGTTTGACATGTGGAGAATTTGCAGCCCCTGTGTATGCCAAGAAAAAATGTTATTATACATAGAACTACAAGGAAACTTACATTATCAACCAGGCAATAGCATGTCATGTATTTCAATTCATGAAATTGACATTTTTAATAAAAGGTGTTAGTTTAATTTAGAGCATAAGCAGAGAACATAGCCAAATATTTTCCAATTCATTAGGCCACAGGCCCATAGCATGGAAATAAATTCTTCTGATGAGTCCTGTCACCACACTGTAATTCCAACACTGCCATTTTCTGAAATAAAGCAGACCTGTGCCACCCTTTGCTCTGCTGATGTAGCTCCAAATGTTTCACGTGAGTTTCCCAGGGCTGGCTGTGATGCTGCATCATAGTGGGAGCCATCTCACAGAATGCACATGGGAAATGGAAGGGGTGTTTCGTCCTGAGTAAGTGGTTTAAGTTTTGAGCTCATGAATCAGGAAAACAAGCTATTTTCAGTCTGTCCTCTCTTCCAAGTTATCTTGATGCCCACTCACACAAGTATAATTGTTCTGCATTTGCAGTACTATAACAAGAGCAGGGTTATGAGGATCTGAATATAAACTGTGGAAGCTGCCTCAATGTAAGGAAGAAAAAAGAAGTAAATCCCAAGTAAGCACTGCAGCTTCTGTGGTTTTGGGTGGGAGGAGTTCTATCATGTGCGGCCTGTTGGAGGGGTTTCCCTTCTGTATTGTGCCAACTGGCAAATCTCTTACTGAAACTTCTCTCAGTTTTCAGTATTACTACCAAAAATCAGTTGGAAGTTGTAATCTTTTTGTTTAGATAATTGCAATCCACTGTAGAACAAAAGATTTACGTCATCTGCAAAAGTATCTCAGTTTGTAGAAAGTGCATGGAATTTTTTGTTATTGTTGACATTTTCCTTTCAGACATTCATATTTATAAAGGAGTAAAATCTCTTGCCACAGCTTGCCTAGTGATTGCATTCAGGATAGACGTTTAGAAACAAATTATTGCTAAGTTACAGCACTGTTGATATTGGTAGGTGAATGTTGTCTCATTGGATGTGAACTGGTCAGAGGGGTGGGCATGTTCCTTCTGCATTTCCGTCATGAATTGTAGAACACTTGGTTTAGCACAAATTATACAAAAACCAGCTCACTTAAGGGAAATGGAGCACACACAGCTTAATGACAAAGATAAAAAAGGACTTTTTATTTGTTTTCAGATCTGGCTAATAATTGCACCGTGAATGAGTCTGTCAGACTCTTATAGGTACAATGTCTGCATGCTGGTGTTTAGGAAAATACCTTTGCTCTCCTGACACCCCGTAGGGGTGCTGCATCCAAGTCTAGGGCACCCAGCAAAAGAAAGATGTGGACCTTCTAGAGAGAGTCCAGAGGAGGACATGAAGATGATTCGAGGTATCTCTCCTGCAAGACAGGCTGAGAGAGCTGGGGTTGTTCAGCCTGGAGAAGAGAAGGTGCTGGGCAGACCTTACTGGGGTATTTTCAGTATTTAAAGGGGATTTACATGAAAATTTTTAACAAGGCTTTTAGTGACAGGACAATGGGCAATGGTTTTAAACTGAAAGAGGGTAAACTTAATTTGGACATAAGGAAGATTTTTTTTTTTTTTTTATTGTGAGGTTTGTGAGAAACTGGAAGAGGTTCCCCAGAGAAGTTGTGGATGACCCATCCCTGGAAGTGTTCAAGGCCAGATTGGATGGGGCTTTGAGCAGCCTGGTCAAGGAAAGGTATCCCTGTCCATGATAGGGAGTTTGGAACTAGATGATTTTTAAGGTCCCATCTAACCCAAATAATTCTAAACATTTGAATAATTTTGTCATTCTTTGAATCCATGAAAATTAGACTTTTCTTCCATTTATATCTGCAAGATATTGGGTCCAAAGGGAAAACCATGTGATCCAACACTGGGCACAGTTTTCCTCCCTTCTGCAGCCCAACTTCCTTGGCCTCAGCGTGAGTGCAGTCATTTTCTAGTGATTATTAAAGAAATGGTCTTAATTTGATATTAAGAGAGGAACTTTAATTGAGTGGAAACAAGAAATCAAGATGCGACAATGAAAGTTTCCTGGAGAGTGAATTTGGAATTAATATTCCAGAGGTTTATACTGTGTCTACAAAAAATAGCACCATATACAAAAAATGTTTCAGTTCCTGTGTTTTAGCAACTAATAATACAAGAAGATTTTGCAAAAATTAGACAATTAGAGTATACATTTCATGTAATTCTGTCGTATGGTTAGAAAATGAAAGAAAGTTTATGTGTGAAAGTATTGTTTCCCACTATCTTTTAATGCAAAGAGCTTTGGATTTGATTGCTGAACAAAATTTTCATATTCAACAGTGCTAGGTACTATGCTCATACTTTTTTCTAAAGTGCTAAAAGGAAATATTGCACTTGATTTTTTCTGAAAGGTTTGTCACAAGAGCATTTTAATTTGCTGCATGATTTCAGTGCCATGGTAACAAAAACATAAAGGTAACACATCTGTGATTCCAGTATTTACCAGTGGTATGTTAAATAATCCAGTTATTTAGCATTATTATTAAGTTATTATTAAGTACTTCTTGCATAAATCTAAATAGCAACACACACAGAGATTCTCCAGAAAGTATTGAAAATACAAGAAGTATGTTTATATTAGCTAGCCCACAATAGTGTAGCCACTGAATTTTACAGTACTCCGCCTAATATGAGTATTATTTACATTCTTTTGTTACATAAATAATTCACTATGGCTCCTGGTTAGCAGGAATCTTATGTGGAAGCCTAATGGTTGTCACAGATTCTCACTAAAATCAGTGAAAGTATGCAAATTCTTAAAGCTCCGTACTTTAAAATATTTTCCTGATTCAGATTTATATACCTTAAAGCAGTGGAGTCTTTTCACTGAAACTAGCAGTAAATAGGTAGGAATACAAAGTGCAGCAATAACCATATTTTTACCATAAGTGATATGTAGAAGACCCTACATTTGCCTTACATGCCTATATTTTGCTGTTCTATTCCACTTTTTTTGCACTTCTATTCCACTCTGTGTAGCTGTGCTAATATGTTTTTTTGGTGGGAACAGTTTCAAGGAAGGTGATCTCTAATTGTTCCCTCTTAAAGCGGTAATAGGTACTTCCATCTTGAAGCAAGGAATGTCTGGTTTTCATTGGCTATATTTTTCTATCCCCTGGACAACATAAAACCTCAAATATGCATAGCCATTACATATAGTGATTAAGGTTTACATAGTAGAAAGCATGAGTTATATATTCAGATTTACCACAAAATGTAAGTTCTTTTTTGCAAAGGAATGTCTGCATTTCCCCTATGCCAATCTGGTTGAAGAGCACATGGTTTTCTGTAATTTATGTGTTTTGGTGTGTTTCTTTTTAAATTTCATCTTTCTGGGATAGTTTTTAGAGATGCTTTTCTATTTTCTAGTTTTAAATACTTTCTGAGGGAAACTAATAGGATGCAAGAAGGAAGTTTGTCTTACTCAGTAGCCAAAAATAAACGTAATTGTAACTTTGTGGAAGGCCATCTTATTGGTCTGGGTCTGGATTCAGATTTTTAGTTGTTGTTGATGTGGTGGTGTCTCCTGTAGCGTCAGGCAAGTAGGTGGAATGGGGCAGGTGGTCCAGCTAATTGCCTTAGTGTTTATCATGCATGAGGATTTTTACATCAAGACACAGGATGAATGGATCATTAGGAGTTTGGCAAGAGTGTTTTGTGGGAAGAGTAGCATAGAAGGAATACCACTGTAATAAGCATAGCATAAAATATAAAGATAAGCAGAAGAGAGAGCTTACAATGGCAAAACACACTGTTTGTAGCAGCTTAAACTTCTGAACTCATAGTTTGGAGAAATTAGAGCAGTAGTTATTATCTGAGATCTGCTTGGGTCACTGAAATCTTTTACTACAGTCTGTGTGCAGACAGAATTGTCGTTGCTTTTCACCTAATTGACAACAGAAAGGAAATTTTGGGCCACTCTCAGGACATTTAGCTTGGTGGACTGTGCTCACTGAGGTGATTTCCCCATACATGATGTGAAGTGGTGGGTCATTTCAAGTACCTTTAACCTCTCACTATCATTACTAAGAGGTGATTCAGTCATTGTGAGGACTTCTTCAAAAGATTTTGCATATTTTGTAGTAAATTCTCAGCTCTGATTTTATCTCTTTAGTCAAGCAGTATAGAGAGACCCAACCCAGATGTCTGCTAGAAATCTTCTGTGGGATGTTACAGATGCATTTAGGAATCTCCAGCTTAGCAAGATCTGGCAGAAATGAACTACGGTCTCCATCCCTCTCCTCGGTACCTCCACAAAACATCTGCTTGCACCACTGTTCGGCAGGACATATTAATTCCAAATTCCAAATACCAATGTATTGTTTAAGCATTATTCTCATGGTTAGTCAGTGGCAGTTTTATGCAGTGTATGTCCATGATTCTAAAGAAGGGCATTGCTTAGTTCAGACTTACTTTTCCCAGAAGAACATTCCAATAAATGCTGAAAAAGAGCTCCACTAGCAAGACTTTCCTTTATCAGGAAATCTCAGATTGTGCTGCCTTGAATGTTTTGTTTGGGGGAATCTGGGGTTGATTTTTTTGTTACCTATTATTTACAGTGAGCATTCTTGCTCTTTTATAATACATAGCAGAGTTTTGAACAGTGAATGCTGTCATTCTCAATATTTATAAAAACCTGCTTCTGAAGTTGTTCCTCATTGAGTTTAGATGTTACATGGGCAAAACATAAAGTATCATACAGCTGGGCCAAATATCCACCAGATTGCTGGTTATTCCATATATATAGAAAGTACATTGTCTGTGTAATCTCTAAATCTCTACTCTTTCTTCCTCTTTCATCTTTTTGCAGCCACCAACTCACCTCTCCTAGTTTAGGGTTAGATTAATCATTTCTACAATTTCTCTTGAAGACTTAAGGTTGGACCTTTTTTTTTTTTATTTTTTCATTCCTTTTTCCCAGCTTTTTTTGCTTTTGACACAGATCCCTTATTTATAGCCATCAATTTCATTTTTATATGATTTCAGTGAAAACCATCTTGTACAGCTACACAGGAATATACAGCATTTATGACATTTTGACTTACTGAGATCGTGAACAGTAACAAAGGTAGTAGAAGTATTAATACCCCAATGAAAACAACTGGAAACAGGAGGAAAAATGTGCAACAAACTGAACGACTGACTGCACTCCCCATCCCCTGTCCCTGGCCTGAGCTGAAGGAGAGGCAGACCTAGTTCAAAATTGAACAAATAATCTATGGAAGATAAAAGCAGTCCTTTGAAGTTATAAAATACAATTTATGCTCTCTTGTTTTCCTTTCTGGCTGTCTTGGAGGCAGTTTTCTCAGTTCATTGGAAATTGCTAATCTGCATGTTTTGGTATATGAATTTCTGGCAACTATATTTTGCATAGTTATTTAAATGGAGAAAAAGGTTAACTGAGTAACTGAATGTAATAAAACTCTCCAGTGAGAGTAAACACTAGACCCAAGCTGAGAGGAAGAATTGAGCTTAGAAAGCAGTTTTACACTGCTGGCATTAACATGTAGTCTAGAAAACACTGACTGGGCTCTGCTTCTCATATTCAGAGCAAGAGATACAATAAAGCATCATGTTATCTGGTATAAAAATACTATACTCCAATTTAGTTTTGAATAGTATGATCCTAGTGAACAGAAGTCAGGTCAGATCAATTTGAGACCAAAAATTGTTTCACAAGCCCACCTCAAAATGTTAAAGCTGCCTTTGCCCTCACAAGGGTATTTTGGGGATTAATGTCCTGTCAGCACTTTGAAAATGTAAAGTGCTAAGTATATATTATTATAACCCTTTCCATTTATTACTTTTATTGATGGTCTCGTGGTTTCCATGACGCTATGTTGATTTGCACGGGATTTTCCTGCAGTGTGCATTTCATCTCATGAAGAGTAAAAAAACAAATACTTCTTTTTAGGCCTTGTGCCTTGTTGGATAATATCCAGTTCTGGGGGACTTGTTTATGACCCACTATCTCTGCTGTGAAAGCCTTACTGCAATACATTATGCAGCTGTTTGTTTTCAACTTTGTTTTCTCAACTGTATAAGCCTCTGCTGCTACTGAGACCCATGTGCTGCTCCTAACTGACTCCTGAGGGGTTCCTGAGTGAAAAGCAGACTTACCACCCACTGAACTCTTATACTTTTTAGTAGTAGGTGCCTTTTTCTTATAGCTGTTCTGTTGTGTTCAAGGACTGGGACTGAAGCCAGGCTTGTCAATCACTTGCAGTCAGGGAATATCTTGCTTGTTGAAGTTCAGTCCAGTTTTTTTCTGCCTCTTCTGGCATTGGCATTACAGCCAGACCTCCTGGTGGCCAAGCTTTTCTGAGGAAAATTCCAAACTTTATTTCAAAATTTTAGATTTACACTTTGGCTCTGCAACATGTCTGTCTAACTCCCAGCCAAGTCCCCAGGCGGCATTTACTTTTGGAGCAGTTTGCCTCCTCAGCTCCGCTTTCCTGCAGACTTCAGGGATCAAGCTAGGCCAAGAAAAGCCAAAAGCATGTGAACCATGTGTGCCTTTTGCTTCCTTCTCTGTTGAGAGTCTCAGTATGGAGGTTGGCCCTGATCTGTCAACAGTGTTCCCTCGGCTGATAGCCTCAACCAGGTGGGTTTTCCTTGGCCCTCATCTCCCCTCAAGAAGCCACAGCTGCAGGTCAGCTAGCCCCTCTCTTGCAAAAGGTCATGTGACTGGGCAAAAGTGCATCAGGTTTTGCCCAAATGCATGGATGAATTGCTACACAATGCAGATACCAAAGCCATCCAAGTCTGTGCTCTTGTGACACCTCTGACATCTTTAGGGCCTGTATCAACTGCTTTGCCTTTAACTATATCTCTCCATATCTTTTTCTCCAGGGGTCCAGGGTGCTTGGGGGTGGAAAAAGCCAGAAGGTGTTGCAAAGGGCCTTAGACCTGCTGCCTCTTGTAACCTTTCATGTCCCTTGCTGGATAATTTCACAGACTGACCTCTCCAGGAGAAACACAGACCCTCTTATTTCAGTGAAATACAGGGGGCTTTGCATCACATAGAACAGCAGACTAATGTAGGTTGGAAGGGACCTCAGTGGATCATCTAGTCCATTCTCCTGCTCAAATCCAGGCTAGGCCCATTATGTAATAATCAGCCATGTGGAGCATGCAGTATGGGTTCTTTGCCAAAAATCTATCCTGAATATTTTTCTAGAGCATTTTCTTGTCTTAGTTTTCCTCTCTTGTTCAATTAAGTGAGAGAAGAGAGTGCAGATAGAAGAGGTAAGAGGAGGAAGACTCTAATGATGCAATCAACAATGTTTTGTTTAGCACCTTTGTGGACTAGAGCAGGAGTGATCAATATTAAACCAACAAAGCCTCAAATCTGATGATTCTTCTAGACAGACAGCATTCCAATTCTGTCAAAGCAATTCCTTCTCTTAGTGAGAGAAATCCCAGCTGTCCATGCTGGAGAAAAGAGAATACTCTAGCTTCTTAGGATGTCAATTAAAAATAATCAAACACCCGAAGGCTTGAAATTTATCCAACACAACTTAGAAGTCTTTAGTTTCTTGTTCTCTATGGGGAAGAACAGCAGGGTTTCCCTAATGCACTTAAAAGATGCAATTAATGTATTTTATGTGCCTAGTATCTGCTGTATGTCCTTCTCAAGGTGTTAGACTTCTATGGCCTCATGCTCACAGCTCCAAAAAATGCTGCCATATCTATTTGGAATAACTTATCTCCCTCCTTCTGTGTCCACTCCATATGCCTGCAATGTGGAGAAGGACAAAAGTCCAGACACTAGGAAAAAAAATGGGCAAAAAGGAGCCTCTTTGGCAGACTGTTTTTGGCATCAAACAGGAGTGGGAAGTCAGTAAGGCAATGACTGCCCAGGACACAGTTCATTAAGATCTTTGGACACTGCCCCTTCCACAGACATCAAGTGTCCCATCACAGTGCTCAAATTGTCTGACATTGTTCCCACCCAAGTCAGACAAGAACAATCAGCTTTATCTCCAAAATGAACTGTCGTGCTTCTGATGGAGAATATGTCCTATCTCTGTGTGTACTCTCTGCTGAGAGAGAAGAAAATCACTAAGACATATACAGAAGAATTGCATTCAGAGGTAGCATTCTTGCATATCTTTGTGGACTGGCAACTGACCTCTGACTGTCAGAATACTCAACAAGAGACATCATGCAACCTGTCTGTATCTTATGACCTCACAGGTGAGTTGATAAATTATACAAAGTTCAGAAAGTTCCTTGGTGTATGTGTTCATAGCCCCTCCCATATTTTCCATTGTTCCTCAAGGTGATGCTGAAATAGCGAAGAAATCGAGAGGTGATGCTATGCTGTTTATGCCATGCTGTCTCTGGGGTTATGACTGTCAGGTCAGATAAACAAAACATATCTTTAATCTTAGAAGTGCCAAAGAAGAGAAAAAGACCCATATTCCCTCTGGGACCAGGTAGACTTAAAATAATAAGTAAATGAAGTAATATT
>VZTN01024284.1:920710-944648 GCA_013400515.1 Erpornis zantholeuca | reverse complement strand
CCCCAATAAAAAAAAAATAAATAAATAAAAAAATAAAAAAAAAAAAAAAAGTAGTAGAAGATGTTACGGAGTTTGAGGTTTTTGGGGTTTTTTATGTGTACTTTTAAGGCCATTGTTTAACTAATATATTCTAACCAGTGGGATGAGTTCTCCACAAACAAACACAAATGTCTAAACAGAAGGCTCAAACCTCTTTAAAGAAAAGGAAGTTATCTACAACTTGGAACATCATTAAAGATGATATCCTTAGGATATTGTTCACATGTACCAAATCCTGAAATGTCAAAAAGACATTTAACCTTCTTTACTACCCAGAGTAAACCTTACAGCAGATAACTATATTTCATGTGCCATAAGAACACCTTCTCTAACAGGACTCTGCCATGTACTGTTAATTCTGGCACCTAATCTTCAGAACTGTAATAGTATTCATTCTTAAACCACAGGAAGACTATTTCTTGAACTTACTGAAATATCCAACTACAGTGTTTTACAGTATTATGTGGTTTGGGATCCATGTTACTAGAATCCTGTCTCCCTACCATGCTAAGCAATCAGCTGGCCATCTGTTACAGCATTAAATTCTTCTGACACCACAAGGTAGTCAAAACCATCTCCTATTTTTTACAGTTTCTCTTTTTCTTGTCCTCATATTTTTTCTTATTTTGTTCTCTGAGAGATTTTCATAAAATTGCTTGGATATCCATACATAAAAATGCTTTTCCATGCTTCCGCATCTTTAGATGTGTGTATGAATCCAGTTGTTAAAAACTGTACATCCTAATGCAAAGGAAAATAAGGATATTTATCCATGCACATTTAAGTATTTTGTTCTTCTGAAAAAAAAGATTCTGAAATCTAACCTTTCACTGGAAAGAAGTATTATCCTAAATAGAAATGAACACTGATTTCCAAGGATTGAAGTTTATCCTGGAGCAGAAGTCCTTCATGATTTTTCCGTAGTGCTGAATTATATTTAACAAGATTGGTGGTCTGGGAAAATATATCTGAGTTAGCCCAACAGAAAATATATCTGAGTTAGCAGATTATATCAGTAAAAGAGAAGGTTGGGAGGCAGGGGATCCTCTGGTGTTAATGCCCTGAGTAGTCAAATTTTGTGCCTATGCATCTAGCAGGTTGAAAAAACACCCCATGGAATAGACTTTTATGTTGTGTTACCTAATTGCAATACATTTGCAGCTGACAAAAGATTAATTTTCCTGTAGTCTTGTTTTTCACAAAGGCTGAGACCACATTTATGTTGCCGAAAATCACTCAGAAACAATCACTGTAACCATGTAAACCCTTTGAGTTTATTTCTGTAAAATATGTCTCTGCTAAATGTTAATAAAAGTACTGAGTCTGAAAAAGTTTGGCTACACACTGGACTATCAATTAAATAGAAAGCTTTGAATGGGCCAAATTTCTGTGTATTTTCAAGTTAGTGCAGTAGCAGAGGAGTGACTGTAGGTTTCTATCTTAGCCTTTACGTATAGCATAAAACAAAGTAATAAATGAAAATCTCACTTTCTGCTTTATGGCTATGTAAAAGCATTGGATACAGAGAATGAAAGTGACATATGACAAATGTGAGGAAGATTACAAAATCATCACATGCAATGCAACTTACTTTGCTGTTTCTTTTTCAAGGAAACCCAAGCAGGGCAGCAAGACTGTCAAGTCTGGATTATAAAATAAATAGCATTAAAGGGAGAAGGTAACACTTGCCATTATTTCTGCATTCACTATATTTTTCCACTCTCGGGAGAATGATCAAATCTCCTTCCAAATAGTAAAATATTTAAAACAAAATAGCTTCAATATATATGCCTGTATATGCCAAGATGGGTCAAGTGCTTTATGAAAGGGATGCAGAAGTTCACTGTATTTTTCCTTTTACTTTACACATTGGAACAACCCCAATTTATAGTGTCATAGAAATGGAAAAGACCTATTAAATGATGAATTTCCTTGCCAGTGAAAGTACACTCTCAATATATAGAACTTTCCATCTCAGGCTAATAGGCACCTACCCCTTCATCTCTATTCCACAGCAAAATAAAATCAGTGTTGGAAATTTTTCCTACATCTCAGCCTAAAAATAGATTTGTTCTCTTGTGTTGCCTTACTCACACCTGTGAGCCACCCTTTTCTGTGCTTCCTTCTTAAGAGTTCAGCTATCAAACTCCTGTAAATTGTCATGATACGTACTTGAAACTCTGTGAAATCAAACAAGTGCAAAAGGAAAGTGGGAAATCTGTTTCTAAGCTGAAATTCTGGACAAACTTTGCATTTGCTGCAGGTGAAATATCTGCCTCCTCTTTCACAAAATTTCTCAGTTGATTCCGTTCAAAGCTCTTTGGACCTTTTTCAATGTCTTCCTGACCATTTAGATGACTCAGAGGTAAGAAGGGCAATATCACTGGTACAGTTCTACACTTGAATTTTTTTCAATAGTATTGCAGATTTGACTTTAGAAACTGCTCAAGAGCAGTGTTTCCTTCACAGAAGTCTGCTACCTTATTTAACATGGGCTCCACTTCCTCTGTTCATGGGAAAAGTTAACTTAGCAAGCAAAAGCCCTAGTGAGCACATTGTGTGCTGAGCTGGAGCAGGTTCCTCCATAACTCCACATAGTAAATGTAACTTCATGGGCTTTATAACTTGTCTGTTAACTCGTGCCTTCAATTACTGCCTTATTATTTCTTTCCATATTTCAATTTAATTTATCTGAGTGTTTCCCTTAAACTCTTCATGGTAGGTAATGTGGACTGTATACAAATGGTTAAAAAATACATTTGAAAGGTGCAAAGAAAATAGTAAGACAACAGGCAAGCATTCTAAATCTTCTCGTTGAGAAAGGGCTGTGTGGTTAATTAAAAAAAAAAAAAAAAAGAAAGAAAGAAAAAGGAAAAAAAGGAAGAAGCCACCACTGGTTTGCATGGGAATTTGTGAGACAGCTGCCCATTGTTAAATTAAGTTCATCTATTCACTTCCAAGTGTTTTCACCACACTACTTACTCTACTTTTTGAAGTGAATACAAGCCAGGTTGAGGATTTACAGTCTTCTATGCTACTCTTGCCAACACACAGATCTTGAGAAGGTGTTCAGTGTGTATGAAGAATCTTTAAAATAAAATTAGTTTGCTGTAGGCATTCACTGCTCCCTGTCTTTCTTTCTTTCTTTCTCTCTGCCTCTCCACCACCTTAATTTGTCTATGGACTTGGCTTCTTTGTTCTTTCATGACTAATATTACCATCTGTGACATTACATATCAAGATAGCTATGCAACATATTAAGCACAGGAAAACCCGGAATGTTTGAGTTCATCCAAGCATTTGTGGCTTAAAGCTCCAGCATTACTTGTAGCCACCTGAAGCATCCCAAAGTTTCTAAAAACACATTGCAATAAATCAGCAGGTTTCCATGTTGATATTGAAGTATCTTATTGGAGCTGCCTTCTTGCAAATAATCTCGGCAATTTACAGTTTTATTTCTCACTAAAGGGTCATAAAAAGAGCTTTCATTTTTATGGCATTAGTCTAACTGCCACCTAGAGCAACTCACTTTGGAAACTCCCCAACTCACTTCTGTCAAGATCTCCTGTTCTACACGGGAAGCACCACTCCAATGTCACACCTATGACCACAGCCTATGTGAACTACGCCCTCATGCAGCAGGGGCCCAGCTCCAGTCAAGACCACAAACAAGTGCTTATCTCTGCCACCTTTTGCCCTTCCAAGGATGAGGAGGGGACAGCAGATGTGAAGAGAGGTGTATCAAGTCAAAGAATCTTGAAATGGACACATCTCAAGATGCAAGATCAAAATCAGGATGGAGGTCTCTTCTGCTTCTCGTATAGATCTAGACAGATCCAAATCTTATTTTACCTAATAGCGATTGCAGTAACCACCAAGATCTGATATTCTGAGAGACTGACCTTTCCCTCCCATTGCTGATTTTTCAGACAATGAGTTGCTTCACTGTTTATCTCCAAACCTGTATTTATCTGCAGACATCAACCTGTCCAGTTTTTCTGTGCATTAATAATTTTCCACTTCAAGTTCTAGTACCTTCATGTAGAATTCAATATTGATTAACTCTGTGTTTCAGACTGTCTTGCATTATACATTTTAAAAGAAGAGCTGTATCTATAACACTTAGTAACAAACTAGTGAATAATAAAGATCCATATAAGGTTAAGGAAGTTTCTTCATGCCCACATTTGAAGTCTGTTATCTCCTTTCTAATTTATCCAGATTGGCACTAGTGCAAGTGGGGTGGGAGCAAGCTTTCTCTCCTTATCTGCTCCACCTGTAGCACCCACAGCTCCTAAGAGCTGAGGAGTTTATGAATCTATTCCTCATACTGCCATACAAAAAATATGTGTGGGTATGTATATTATAACACAATACTTCCATACTATTTTTAATTCTCCTCTATCTGGACATTTACAAGTCTCTCCTGTCTAGGATGACAAATAATCTAGTAGTTTCCTGTTGAAAAAAAACCCAAACAAATAAATATAATTATTCTTTCTGTGTAAGTCATAGAAATGAGAGCAATATCACACAAGAGAGATGTAAAAAGGACTATGGTAATGGACTGGGGTCATGAGATGCATCTGTTAATTTGATTTGGCACGATAGACAGAAAAATATGTAATTGTTGGATTATTCAGAGGAAGGAAAAAGTGAGCTGGAGAAAGGAGGAAACTGGAAGGGCAAAAAAAGGGGAATGACACCTGAGAAAGAGAAGTGTACTTCAACAGAAATCCCCTCATCTTTTGCCCTAGGCCTGCAATCAGCTTTGCAGGGCCAAAATATTTGCTAACGGTGATGTCACTAGCCTGTATTTTGTACGGATTCTGGGTCACTTATGACCACTGTGTTGACATGTTAAGTGGTATGTGATTTATCACTACTGTAGGGTAAATGATCTTCCTCTGAACAGGAATTTAAGGATATCCAGTGTGCACATTAGATAAATGTGTGGAGACTCATACATGTGCTCAAGAGTACACAAGTAACACTATAGATGAAAACCTGTCTCCAAAGAAATTGACAGAAGTGCAGGTGTTGGCCCATCTGTGGATACATTTTTAGTCCATAGAACTAAAACTGTAGTTCCCTGCACTACAGTGAGAGATTCAGTGAGATACAGAAAGCATATTCAATTCAATTCATTCGTGTATGTTGTTCAGCTCCTGTCTATTTCTGTAGCTGATGGCTTTAAACATTAAGTGTAATGGAAATACTGATGGTATAGGCATAGATGACTGAATTACACACGTGGTTAACTTCTGCTGTCCACCTGTGTGACCCCAAAACCTGACCTTGCAGCACAGGCCACAGTTAAAGCTGACAGTGGCTTCTGTTTGTGAGCTTTCTGGTTTGGGTCCATGGAACCCCATCAGCCGAGATCTACTCGAGGAGGTGGGGCTGGGTGCTTCGCTCAGCGGAGTTGTAGAAAAATGTACCACATTGCTCACCATCCCTCAGAAGTTTTTCACACCACTGCTACTCCCTCCCTGTGGCTCCAAAATAGGGTTGATGAAGCACAGGAGGCTTTCCCCTTGCTGTGGTCGCTCCTGGCCCCAGGCGCCCGTGGGGCGGCAGCAACCCCTGTGGAGATGGGGATGGGGAAGGCAGGTGTTGTTCCCACGACCAGAACCCAGCTCCCAGGGGGAAAAAGTGGCGGTCAGGAAGTTAGCAAAGGTCAGCCAATTCCTGCTGGCTCTTCCTAATCCTCTTTTCCACCCACAGCCCCTTGAAACTCCCCTGATTTCTCCCAGTGCGGTGTCTGGGGGAGTTGCTCTACTGCTGCAGGATTCAATTTACTTTTCTCGCTTCCAAACTGTGCTTCTGCAGAGTCTCAAGTCAGTTTTGTTTCAGCTGGTGTCGAGCAACACACAGGAGAGATGCGGCTCTATTACACTGGTTTGTTTTTCTTTTCCTTCCCTTTTTNTTTTTTTTTTTTTTTTTTTTTTTTTAGTATTTTGACAGGAAATCTTACTCCTTTTTCTCTTGCATAAGTATGAAGTAACCCTGTGAAAACAAATGCAATTACTTGCTGTTTATATGATTTATTTAAAAATAAAAGGACAGTTCTGCTGATCAGGTTGTATCTGAGGAATAGAATTGTATAAAAGTTTTATTTATTTGAATTTGTATGCTAGCCAAACAAAAAAATCAAGAATAAAAAAAGATGTTTTGGTCCACCCAGAATTAAAATTTGTCAGTTTTACTGCCAAACAGCAACACACAAATTTGAAAGAAATGTCATTTCGGGTCAGAAGACATTTCATGTAGGCTTTATAACATTGATTAAAAGTAAATATAGGTGAATTTCAAAAGAAACCCTTAATGCAAAATGAGAACTTGAAAGCTTCTGTTTGACATTTCAAAATGTTTCTTTTGACCCAAGAGTTTCATTCTGCTTAAATAAAGATTGTTCCTCGTAAGGAAATTAGAGCAAGCTTTTTGAGACCGATGATGCTTCCTTACATAGAACTGGAAAGGTTAAAAAGTGGTTAACTAGCAATCTTCATAGGTATAGAAGCATCCAGGTACTAAACCAAATTAAAATACATAGGCTATAGTGTCAAGGGAAAGTTTTATCCAAACAAAATTTAAATAAATTCATGCATTTCACTAGGTTAAAAAATCAAATAAATAATTTTGCACATACGTAATGGTCTCAAGATTTTGTAATTTCTCTTCCACTTTTAAAACAGTAAGACCCAAATGTGGATAAAATCATCTCAGTCTTCCCACTCAAAGTGAAGAAATTTTTCCAAGTTCTTATGCTAAAAAAATGTATTTCTTAGGAATGGATGATTAAAACTATATAAAATAAGAGTTTTAGTGCTCTAGTTAAGAAAAATAAACATCTGCATTAGCTAATCTGAGTTCAAATAAACAGATGCATAAGCTGGGCTATCTCAAAGCAATGCAGAACTGAACAGAGACCATTAACACTCAAAACACTTCATAAGGTTCAGAGATTAACCTCATCAAAGCAAAACATGGCTAGGTCTTGTATGGCTGCACCGAGGGAGTGAGTAATAACACCCCTATATAGTGGCAAGCTGTAACTCCATATTTGCTGAGCATGTATGCTGGGACATAGTGAAGCTCATATGAATTTAATTTTAAAGATGAAAAGAACAAAAAATGTGGTCTCATTTACTGTTTACTGCAGCCAGCAAAGCTGACCAGACATAGCAGTGTCCAATGTACTTTTGAGTCTTAGCAAAAACTGTAAATTTTCAGGAACTTTAACTCCCATGTACCAGAAGAAAGCCCCTTTGAGATACTACCCAAATGCTGTAACATGGTATTGACCCTTGCTTATTCAGCTCTGTGTACAAATGATTGGTGGCTCATGAAAAAAAATTCATGATTTTTAAGAACATCTTGTGCAGCTGGATAACAGAGATGGAAAGCACAAAATCTATGCTTTGGTGCATTGTGGATTTTCCAATAGACCTTGCCAGCTTCCAAAGTCTACAGACTATTTAAAAAAAACCCAAACCAACCAACCAATCAACCAACAACAACAACAATAAAAAAACCCAAACCAAAAAACCAAACCAAACCAAACGGCACAAAAAAAACCCCACGACAAAAAAACCCACCACCAAACAAAAACCAGGGCCATTTGAACTAGCAAAAGACTATTGCATATAGGTCTCAGAACACACAAGAAATGAGGGCGCACACAATAGTGCTGATATCCTCACAGAAAATACAACACCTGCCAAAGTCTTTTTCTAAGTATTGTTTTGCAAATTCTTTAAATTCAAATCAGCATGGATTGGTTTGTATGAATTTTTGATTCAATCAGATATCTTCATACTTATGTAAAATAACTCAGAATCATTGTTCAACTTTTAATATTTCAGTTTACTGAGGGAAAAGGGGAAAAATTTAACATTTTTTGAGAAGCACACAAACACAATTTTTTCCTCAGGAGTCCAGTCCAGGTTTTACATAGACTTCGGTACAAGCCAGGCTAGGATTTTGGTGTTTTAGCCAGCACTATGTGATTGTACATATAGAAATGATCAATAAGGTTTCTACTTGCAGAGGTCATATTAAAACCTTTACTATTGCCATTTGCACATAATTAACATTACCACACAGTTTACTGTATTCTTCACACTATGAATGCTGCTGTAAAGATAATTAGGGAAAAGTTAGAATTGTAAAGATTTGAATTTGTGTATTCCTTAATGCAGAGTCTCAATGCTGTGATTTAAGGAACTCCCAATAACTGCAGAAGCTGCAGGGGGCTTTTCATGGGAAAGGAAGAACAGTATTTCTTTTAAGAGCTCCTTAAAACTTTGTCCAACTATGAAATCCTCTA
Source organism: Erpornis zantholeuca (assembly GCA_013400515.1). Lineage (NCBI taxonomy): Eukaryota > Metazoa > Chordata > Aves > Passeriformes > Timaliidae > Erpornis > Erpornis zantholeuca. The sequence goes on along the minus strand of VZTN01024284.1, from coordinate 936,277 downwards.
CACTCTGTACTACTATAACCTAAATAATCTATACTATAACTCCAAATTTACATATTTTAATTACTTAGTTTTTTCTGTTATTGAAACGACTGTTTCTTATGTTGGAAGAATTCCACTTGGAAATTTCATTTTCAGGATTCAATAAAAATAGCTGTAAGAACTCCTGATGGGTTTGAGGTCAGAGCTTTTAAACAGGTTTTTATGTTTGCCAGGTTTTACAGCCCATTTAAAAAATATGTGCTAGTGTCAAAGAAGCCCAGCTGCACTGAAATGATAAACATGACATGGGATGCTTCAGACTGTGGATGACCTCTTCAAAACACAGGAATGAGTCTTGACTTCTCAGGCAAGACGGAGCAGCAACTCCAACACCCTAGGGTCTTCCTCCATTGTTCTAGGTGGGTACTTACCTTCTTCCAAAATGTGGGTCCAGGGAATGTTCATTTTGCAGTAGGAAGCCATAAGCTATTTTAGCTGAGATGTGGTATCTCTGTGTCACCCAACAGCCTGCAGTGTAGACAAGTCCTGAGTGTGTTTGAGCTGTATAAACATAACCACAAGCTAAACAGTTTCATTGTTCAATACTGTTTTGTGCAGTGCTTAGAAATTGAATTATAAATGCCTTTCCATAAAAGCACCCTAAGGGTAACAGATGCTTAAAATATATCGGCTCCATTATCAAGAAGTAGATTATCCAAGCCGAATACACAGTATCAGAGTTTACTGATTTGTATATAATCTACATTCTTAACATTTTCCTGGAGTGCTGTTAGTTTGGGTTAGTAGGACTTACTGTACTCTCAGTGTTGAAAGATGAATAGGCCTATCAGCTGAACAGCATAATAAATTTGTTAGGCTGCACATGTCGTGCTCCACCTCTCTGTCGTTCTTCATTGTGTGTAATGTAGCCTAATGCAATATGGCAGCTGTTAGCAGAAAAATGGTGCAGCAGCCATAAAAAGTGATTTATGTCTTATTACCAAAGCAGCTAATATTAAGAAGCTGGTGTTTGGGAGGGCAGCAAACAAGTGAAATGTGAAACACAGCATATATATATTCATGAAACATAGGAAGCTGTGAAATGTTAGACTGACAGTGAAGTTCTCCCTGGGTATCTAATGTAAGGTCAGATTAAGAAAGGGGATAATTGGTGGTGATGGTTGTGGATGTTCAGAATTGCCCACATGTCACAGCTGCTTGTGCTGGAGTATCAGAAATATGTTAAATGCATCTCCTGACATGAACCCAAAGATCCTTACTTCCAAATGACATAAGAAAGGATAATTTAAGGAGGCAGCTGGCAGAAAGAAAAACATATCAAGCAGGAAAGTTGTTCTTAGCAGCCATAATGTAGAGAGGAAACAGTGGGATGGGAGAAATAACGTGGGCCTCATTCCTCTGCTGCATTTTTCTACTGGTGTAAATACTGGTGTAAATTCACCAGTTTAAGGCTACAGTCATTATGGATTTATCCCTAGATGCTGAAACCGCATCAGAGAAAATTCTGTATTTGGTTTACAACACACCTAATGTGCCCAAACATAATCATGTAACATCTTGTCAGTTTTGCCGCTGAACGATGTAACAGATTAATCTAAGACACTGTGAATTATAACTATCACATCAGATTACTCCTTGGTTTCTGTTCCACATACACTGTGTGTATATATACTAAAAACACACAGATGTCTATGTACGTATATACTCATGCTGCTGCTAAGTGTGATGTTTTTGGTTCAGTGGGTGGCACTCTTCCTTCTCAGTCAGCACTACACTAGTTTTTCCTCCCATGGTGCTTAATGAATAGTGGAATATGGTTGGGTCAGGGAGGTTAATAGCCCTACTTTTGTGAAAAGTGCCATGGAATCTTTCTTAGCAAGCAGTGAGAACCTCACATTAAATACCCTCTGAAAGAGAGCCTGTGACTTGCTCAGAGTTACAGACTGGGGTGTTGCTGTAATGCAGAAATAGGGGAAACCATGCTACATATTTAAGTGACTGAGTCATCCTGCTCCCACAGACATTTACCAGATGCAGTGAAACTTTGCTTGTATGAAGTTACAAAATAATAATGAAAGGTAGTATGGCTGGAAAATACTGGAGTGTCTCTTTGGCATTTTTTAAAAAATAAATATGAGAAAAGCTTTCACCTGATTGTGTATAGTCATGTTTTAAATAATTTGGATGGAGATCTCTCAGACCCTTTGCTGTCATATTCTGGGTTCAATAAGAAGTGAATAAGTTGAAGCAAATGAGACCTGTGGCAAAATGGCCACATTTTGAGTTGTTGCTAGAGGCCTTGTCTTGGAGAAAATTTGAGTCCTTTTAGGAAAGGGTTATGGAATTCCTAATTCCTATGCTTTAGATGTCCTAAATTACTTTCTAGCCACTGGTTAACCAGGATAAAGATTATTATAACAGAATGATTTATGTTTTGAAGTTTTGATCATATCCATGGCAAAATGAAACAGCTAGGAGGGCTCTATTTTGTGACGCCCAGTTGAGCCTTTGCCCTTTGCAACTCTGTGGCTAGAAATGGCACACTGGCAGCTATGTGGGCTCCCTGGACAGCCACTGAAATCTAGCCATCAAAGTTTGTATGGCTCCAGGACTAGGTACTGGTTTTTCAAACACGAGCAGTGCCTTAATATTGCATTGTGGAGGCTTATGTAACCACAGTGCATTTCTGTACCTAACTCCACAGAGACCTAGTAGATCACTGCTACCACACTGAACTTTTCAGTCATGATTCAAATCACATCGAGGTCCTCAAATAATTCTCCAAGGGCTTCAATCTTCTTGTCCTCTAACATACTGACAACCAGTTCCCTGAGGGTTCCACTACTAGGGCTTCTCTCCCCTTCCTAAACTTTCTGTCTAGTGCCAAGGAAACTCTATGACGTGTTCAGAAGAGCCTGATCTCTGTTAGCCCATTGGTGTTGACTTCTGCCTCCACAAGCAACTTGGGGATTAAAATACCAGTTGTTGATCTGTGCTATCATCTTTTTTTTTTTTCAGGATTGATTTATGCCAGAGGGAAGGAGCATGCCCTGCATTGCCATCACTAGAATTGACTGGCTTGCTGCAGCAACATGCCAAGGAACTCATGCTGCCTCTGTACCCATGACTGGCTTTGTCTTTGCTCTGAGCACAATGTGTAGGGAACCTGTAGCTGCTAAACATGGCAAAATGGCTCAGGAACGACCCTGTCGCACTGAAGCCAGGGGAGAGAGAAACATGCACCTAGCTCAATAGGAATTCTTAAGAGAAAGACTTGGCAAGAACAGCAGGACTCATCCCACTATCTCTGGGACTCAGACACCTCATAATTGTGTTTCTTCAGCATAACTTTTTTCACAACCTACATGATTAAATTCTACTGTGTAATTATGGTACCATATCATTGAACATAATTTTTTTCACCAGTTTCTCTGCAATCTCTCTATTAGAGGATATGAAATAATATCTTTACATTTCTGGTTAAAAAAATAATAAATTCCTATGTTAAACAATCCTGAAATAATGTCTTTATTATAAATGTTGTTCAGTCACTACTTATCCCTTAAAAACTGTGATTGTTTCAGATGTTCAGACTTATTCCAAGCATACAACAGTTTGTCAGATAGTAACACCCCTACACTGGAATGGCTTGTTACCTGAATAGATTCCAAAAACTAAGCACAAACCATGTTAGAAATTACTTCAGCTGTCATTACTTAGTGGTATTCAAGGTGAAATGAGGTAATTTTTAAATAGAGTGAAGTAAGATTGCATAATAATTCAGGTCAAGAAGTGAGTAACAAGTCACAGAGCTGAGATGAGCAGAATATAGTAAGTATAGAACTGCAAATACCAGGTATCCCTATCACAATTCTAGGTCCTATTAGACTAGCCCTTTTCTTGAAGTCTGAGTAAGAAAAAAATGTTAATATTGCTGCCAGGAATAGTTCTTACAAAATTTGATGACAAAGGATGATTAGTATTTTTATGGGGACTGATAAAAACATATTTCAAGATACAAGGTACAAGCAGTATACAATTATTGGAAAGCTAAAGAATTTACCCTCTCGTGAAGTGTGGCAGTTATTAAAACTGCAATACAAAGAAGTAATTCCTGCTTGCTACAGGAAGATGTTTTTACCCAGTTATAAAAGGGCATGTGATACTGGAAGCTAAAGCAATGCAGGCAAATTAAAGCAGGCTCTACTTTGCCTTTCATTTTTGAATGGATGTGCAACACACATGGATCAAAGCAAAGGGCTTTGTCTATGGCTGCAATCTCTACCATTTTTCCTTTTTATGCCGAATAACACAAAAGCATTCCAAAACAAGTTTTGCCAAATACTTCTGATCTTAAAGGATTATGCTAAGGTGAACTTGTTATTCTATAGAACTATTTTACTGAATCATCATTTTTATTATTTATACGTTATATTTCAGCTTGGTCAAGTATGCTGTTGAAAAGAGTATGTTTGTACCTAAGAGTATGTTTTCTATCTTTCAGTGGAAACCTATGCATTGGTTTTGTGTCCTTCCCCCTTTGCATGAGTCACTAAAGCAAGAAATCCTTTACTTTTCAGCAACTACCTTTGCAGATCAAAGACTTCGTCTGACAGAAGCACCATAGCCACCTTCTTTACAAGACATGGAATAGGGTCTCGTGTAGTTTTCCAGGTAAGTTTATATGCATCTTTACTTCCAGATCAGAACTTGAAAAATCCATCTTGTTCTGCTTGCTATATCTTAGAAGTCTTCTCTAACTTCCTGCCTATTCACTCTCTTGCCTGATAATGTACACACAAGCATTGCGAGGATGAGCATTATAAGTAGCTTTATATGCTCCTTCCACCCCAGAGTTTTCTTCAAGAACACCTGATGCTTGCAGTAATTCAAAATTAGGGAATTTATTCTACAGACAGAACTGAGTTGCTGTGCCTCTCTTCAGATCAGCTTAAAGTACCTGAGCTTGGGTCAGACATCAGCTTTTTAAGGAGCTTTGTGCTGTGCTTATGTACCTTTTTGCTTTATGTAACTTTTTGCATTACATACCGTGTTTGTTTGGTTTTTTTTCTTTGACTGTGTTCAAGTGTTCCATAATGAAGGATATTTCTGCACTTGTTTATTCCAGAGTTTGTTGGATCCTGATTTCCGTCATACTGGACTACATCAGAAGTAATCAGAATGAAGTAACTCTTCTCGTGTCACTAAGATCAGGTCTGACTCATTTGTCCTATACCTAGTCTTTAAAATCAAATCTGTTCTTTTTCTCTTTAAAACTGTCATTTTGTTCTGCTGTACTTTAAATTGTAGTATTACTTTGAAAAATGGAGCATAAAAATGACATTTCAGGGTTCTATATTTGTCTGACAGTTGTTTCTGTTGCAGAAGTGCTCATTTTATAAGTTAAAAAGCTGCCTTTCCTAATACTGTCCTAATACTTAGCCCAGAATGCACAGGGTGTTATGATTCAAGTTATTGACACACTGTCATCATATTCTGCAACCAGTGAAGGCCATTTTGCATTTTGCTTGCACCACCCTGTCTTCTTCAAATCATACCCCATAACACTGCCAGACCTTTTGCATTGCATAAGCATGTTACAAGTCTAAAGAATCACATTATGCAAGGCAAACATACACCTCAGAGAAAAAAGCAGCTCAGACTTCATGTTTGAATGGTAGGAATCACAATTATTAGTAACAGTGAAACTTCCTTTTTCTATCAGAAACAAATAAGGATCTATTCAAGGTTGTTCTTTGGGTGACAGGTTTGAGGCACAGAACTTTTAACACACAGATCTGGTCACCATTCTGCTAAATGTATCAGGAAAGCCTTAATTTGATCTCAGAGAGTCTAAGAAAATGAAAACAGTACCTTTCAATTTTGCAGAAGTGGTGGTGTGTTCAGCTGCTTTGGCAGAGAATGTGCTGCTAAGGGTGTACGGGCAGAGAAAGGGGTTAACTGAAAATTATGGATGTAGCACATTATGGCACCAAGCAAACTTCCACATCTCCTTGCAGTCAAAAGTCTGTCTTTCATTTTCTTTTATAAAACCTATCAAGCAATTTGGCATTAAAAGTACAATTTTTGTCATATTGGGAATAACAATGTGTTATAACACAAAGGAACAAAGGCTGGAAGTTGAAGCAAATTTTAAAAAATAGAAGAAACAAAGAAAAAATAAAGACATGACACAGTTGTGTTTAGTTTGGGGGAAAAAAAACCAAAACAAAACCACAGTCTTTCCCTCCCTCTTTACCCTTTTAAATAAAAATATACTTGAAAATGCAACATTTGGAAAAATCTACATGTCTAAATTTAGGGTCTATGTTACTTTACTCTGCATTTCTTTATCACACTTTAGTCATCCATATATCATTTTGTAGAAAGCGAATGTGGCAGGCGGATGCATGTCTTATTTTATAAATATTTATTACCCACCGGTGTGTTCCATCTTTGAAGTTACAACCACTTCTCCTTTTCAGTCCATGTTCCATCCTTTTTCTTATTAAAAAAAGAATCTTGTCAAACAATTTTGTTTATGTGAAAATGCTGTGAAGACTAGTTTAGTTTTGGTTTCAGCCTCATCTTTATTTTAGTTTGCGTTGCAACCCCCTCTCACTTTTCTTTTTAGAAAGTGTAGGCTTGGAATAATAATGTAAACAGCATGATCTCTGCTGCTGTTTCATGAATGCAGCTAGACAAACCTGGCCATTCATAGTCTCGTATGCCCATGGGTCTGTCTCCACAGAGACTCATCGGAACAGCTAGAAGAACTTGAGCTTGAAGGAAATGACTAGTCTTTGAAGAAAGCTCAGAGACAATCAACACAGGCTGTAGCTGCTCAAAAATTAGGATTATACAGTTTTGCGGTTTAACAGGAAGGGATTTTAAAAACATATTTAAAAACAAAAACAAAACCCAACCAAACAAAAACAACAACAAAAAACCCCAAAACCACTAAGCAGTTGGCTGCATTAGAATGAGAGATTCTAATCAGAATCAAACTGTCTGGTTTGCTGCAGCATAAATGCATTCTTGCCTTGTGATGTAGAGTGAATTCTCTCTGTCCACACAGGATTGGTGTCTTCTTATAACCTGATCCACCATGTTATTCTACCAGAGAAAGTGTGGTATTTTACTGAGGTAAAAGTGTCATAACTAACTGAGAATCAGCAATTAGCTTTTCCAATCAGAAACAGGATGATCTAAAATTTATGTCTTATTTTTCTTCCCTCTTTCTGTCCCTCCAAAAATATTGCATGTGAAGAGTTTGCGTCAGCTGGACTCAGAGAGAGCAAAAGAGCGGCCTAATTGCTGTCTTGACCTACTGTTACAGCCCAGTCACTTAAATCCAGGGGTTAAACCTAGGCTATTTCACTCTGGGTAAACACAAAGGAGAAGTACTGACTAGACATTACCAAGAGGTAAAAATCACACAAAAGTTTACTGGCAAACTGTGGAAAATCCAGGAACTTTGGCAAATTATTTAGTACAACCTAAAACACTTACCACAGCATAGACTTAGCCCATTCAACATAAAAACCTTAAAAAACAATTTGATGTTACATTCTGTGAAAAGAGAGTTAAAGAAAAAGAAAGGGAGAAAAAAACAGAAAGACAGGAGAGATACAGAAAGACAGACATAGCTACCAACTCCTGGGTTCTAGTGATGTATTGGATAGAAAACTGCAAGATGAAGGTAGGATTAAGGAACAACATGCTTGCCTCATGGTCAGGCCTCTTACAGCCTTGGCCCATCCTGGACCTTTTGCCCAGGTGGGACTTACAGTCTTTTGGCCACTCAGGGACTGGGACTGCGCATGATTGACAGACACTGTGGGGCTGAGGGGTATGGGGGGCAGGGCACTACCTCACCAGAGCAAGGTCTGATCCACCCCCTACCACACATTCCAAGCTCCCAAGATGTCTTGAGAGAAATTATTCTGTTCACTCTCTGACACTTACCAAATGAGTTTCTATTTTGCCCTAAAGTCTGCCATTCTCTTTCGATACTCAAAACCATGTCTGCATTTTCCAGTTGTACCAACCAGTCTTAAAATGTCCAGCTTGCTTTTCTTACTGATGATGAGCATTAGCTCACACTAGTCATTATAATGCTCAACTCCCTTTCCTGAGGGACAGTTCCTTTCTATGCATGCAGCACATTTCTATGCAAGTGTTCAAAGCCAGGTTGGATGGGGCTTTGAATAACCTGATCTAGTGAATGACATTCCTGCCTATGGCAGGGGGATAGGAACTAGATAATTTTTAAGGTCCCTTCCAACATGAACCATTCCATGATTCTATGATTACTGATACTCAACTGCTCTTTCATTACTTCGTGAAGTTCTTCAACAACTCCTTGCCAGCAGCCTTTTTTTCATTCCCGTTTTCAGATTTTCATACTCACAGCACAGTTCCTAATGCAGAGCCAGACACTAATGACTTCTCTCCTTTTCTTTCATCTGTTTTAATTAAAACTATTGCACGTGTGTGTGCTGTCTTCTTTATTCCATGATGGGTTCTTTTCTTTAGGAAGAGTGGAGTATCTTTTTAAATTCCTCCTGGAAAATCCAAGCTGACTATATCAGTGTGGGGGGGTTTCCATGAACTTGTTGAATCCTTCATAGAAATGAAAGGTTTCCCACATAGCAAGCACACATTGACCCTTATTGTCATTTATCTTATTTGATCTTTTAGCTTACTCTTAGATATTAGGGGTTTTGCATGCTGCTCTCATTATTTTGCAATTTTAGCTGCTATGTTTTTTAGAATTATTTACTGACTTTTCCGTTCTTTTCAATTTTTACTCAAATGTTACTTTTTCTACTGCCCCATCAAACTGACATTAGGGGTCTTTTTCAATACTGCAACTCTACTGCAAAATCCCTAAATAGTCTGCAAGCTGCTTTGAAATATTCAGCCATCCCTTTTAGCTTCCTGAAGTCTTCATAAGATTTTGCAGTTTATTTTTCTGGTGTAGCAGAGGTAGGTAGAAAGATGGAAAAGTACAATTTATCTTCTTCCTATTTTAGAATAGTATGATAACAGATTATTGAGTTGGGTTGTGCATAGAAGTTTTTTTTCTTCTTGTCTAGATGCTCCCCGAAGATGCCATTTGTGGCAGCAAAAAAATTAATCTCTGCATCACAACCTGATGTGAATGTTACTGCATGGGAGTAATTGAAAACACTCCCCTGACTGCAGAGAGCTGCACTTTTGCTCTCTGCAGTCCCTCTACTTTTTCTCAGATGCTACAGACCCTCTCAGTACCTGGGTGGGTCACTGGCAGGGCAGGTCTAGTACTAGGCTGCTCCTGTTTGGACTTGGAGTTTCTGTTCATAGAGAATGTATCTTATTTGTTGACATAATTAATTTATTTATCTGATCTCTTTTCTTCCTGTCCAGACATGTGGGGGTGGCATAAAGCTCCTATGCCTGAGGGTACTTTCTTAGGCTATAGAAATAGCACGGAGGAGCAACGCCTGGATCCCAAACCTAAAGACAATTTCGCCACAAGAGCTGTGTACAAATGACCAGGCTGCCCACTGAAAGCGTGAGAAAGGAGTAGGTTTTGCATGAAAAGGTATGCATCTGAAAGCATGCCAAATTTGAACCTGATTCATACTAAGGTAGTTTGCCATTGCTGAGAAGGGCCTGAATTGCTTCTGAGGGTTGTGTCGTCTGCTAGAAATTAAAAAAAAATAAAAATAGTATGAATGTCACTTGTTAACCAATCTGTCTGCCCAGACTCAGAAACATTTGTGACCTCTGTATACTCTCCTGGTGGAAAAGGCTATGACTGTCTGATGTCTGAAAGTGGTGCTGCGTTTTCTTCCTGAATTGTGCAATTTCTGAGGCTGGTGTGACCCTGTGTCAGTGAAGAAGACACACAGCTCAACTGAGAATTAAGATTTAGTCTTTTGAATGGGCTCCTTCAGTAGAAAGACCCTGTGAAATTGCATTCTGTAACTGGAATTTTTTTGACTCCACCCTGATTTTAGTTATCTTCATATTTTTCAAAGGTATTCAACTCTGATCACTCTCATATGTAGTTCAGTAAAGTGCACATGTTTTCTACCACCTTACTATCTGCTCTTTTATACTCAGTGATTTTTGTTGGAAAATAGGACTTCATTTTGCTTTCAGTGAAGCAACCCAGGTCTGTAACACCCATCTGCCTTCATTAAGATCAAGCCAACAGCATCCTAACTCAGCCATAAGAGGCATTCTTCTGTGTGTCTTAAGTTGTGGAGGAGCAGTCTGTTCAAGAGCCCCTCTAGAAGTCTCTACTAGTATATCTTGCCAGCTTTCCTTTGAATGTTTTTCTTGTTTGAATAAAGCTGCTATGTTGGTTTTGTCTGCTGTTACATGACATTCTGGAAGCCATAACTCTGTTGACATACATTTCTGTCTTCTCAGAAACAGTGATTTTCTCATGTAATAGAAACTCTATGAGTCAGATATATTAAATAATTCATAGAACTGTAGAATGGCCTGGGTTTGAAGGAACCCTAAAGACCATCTAGTTCCCTGTCATGGCAGGAACACCTTTCAGTAGACCAGGTTGCTCAGAGCTCCATCTGACCTGGTCTTGAACACTTCCAGAGATGGGGCATCTGCAGCTTTTCTGGGCATCCTGTGCCACTGTCTCACCACCCTCAAACTGAAGAATTTATTTGTGTCATCTGAACTAAATCTATCCTATTTAATTTGAAGCCATTCCCTCTTGTCTTGGCACTACAGGCTCTTGTAAAAAGTCCTCTTCAATAGAAGGGCCTCTTGTAGCCCCTTTTATGTACCTGAAGGCTGCTCTAAGGTCTCGAAGGAGCTCTCTTTTCTCCGGGTTGAAAAACTCCAGCTCTCTCAGCCCATCTTTATAGGAGAGGTGCTCCATCTCTGTGATCATTTTCATGACTCTCCACTGGTCTTACTCCAGCAGGTCCATGTCTTTCTTATGCTGAAGCACCCAGAGTTGAACACAGGACTCCAGGTGGAGCCTCATAAGAATGGACTGAACTTGCCCCTGTGTTCACCATTCAAAGACAAACACATTCCCTCTCACAGTCTTCATAAGACAAAGATACATAGATACTGTCTAGTCTTGTGGACCTTTCTCCCAACCCTTTCACTTTGGGTGCTCAGTTTTGGTGGCTGTTGGAGGGGAAAGGGAAACCTCATTGTTCACTTAACTCTGTCCTGCAGAGAGTATTTGGGATTCTCTAGCAGACAATGATTTTCTGCACTATTTTCCCAGTCAATGCAATTCTAGCAAAGCTGATGAGAAACAATGGTAGACAGGAGAGATGAAATCATACGATGACATTATGTGATACAGCTCTTTTGAAACCATGAACCACCCAGAGGTCATAGAAGTTGGGCAGCAGGTATTTACAAGCCATGGATTTGATCACTGTGCTATATTTCTATCAGCAGCATAAGGGAGGACAGTCACTCTGACCCCTACGCAGTACTTAAAATCAGTCTGTGTTTGTATTTCTAGGAGACAGACAAACTTAAGTAAGAAATGAATCACTGAGGGCAGCCATAGACCTCCCAAAACTTTGACTCTGTTAACCTGGTGACAAGCATGGAAAAAATCATGGTATGCACTGAAACTAACCAAATGACTCAATAGCCCAAGCAACACCGTGAAGATGCTCCTCTAAGGTAAGAAATCCACACTGAGTAGAAACTATTCATATATCTGTTTACCAGAATAATTTGGTGTTATCTGCCTTTGCATATTACTAACTTGGTCTAATTAATTTAGGATAGTTTTTTCAGTATTAGCAGATTGTTCCACCTGTGCAAAAGGCAGCTCTTAGTTCTCCACTGGTCTTTTCAGACAGACCATTTCAACAAACTTGTACAACAGCAACAATTCTCAACAGCATTCTTAAAGTGAAAAGGAACTGGGTGGATAAAATGGAAAACGTCTGGATTGCACTATCTAGTACTGCACTCTGTGTCATGACAGAGAAAGGATAACTCCCTGCTTAACACCTGAAGTGTAAGCTTCAGTTATACCAGGCTAATAAACTAGCAGTTGGAATCAAGTAACCCTTACCGTTTTATTCTCTTACAGCAACTTCCAAATACAGTTGGATTTGTGTTTGCTGGCAATAATAATCATAGAATCATCTAGCTTGGAAAGACCTTTAAGGTCATTGAGTCCAGCTGCAGTAATAGTGATCATAATGAAGGGAAGAAAGTAAATATTCAAACATGTCTTAGTTCTATCCTAAACAAAAGCTTCTTCTAGCATTGATTGAATTGAATTCTTTTGGAAATATATTTTCAGTAAGAGGAAAACAATTCAGTTCTCCAGCCCTTGTAGAAAGGCTTTCAGTGCCTAATTAATTAAAGGCCTGCTGATAGCTGTGCTATGCTTGAGCACCGTGCAAATAATCTGTTTAAAGATCAACTTTAGAATGCATGTTTCCCAATTCTCACCCCAATGCAATGTAGCAAAGTCCACTTATCACCATAGAAATGCAATGACTGGTGAAAACCCTTCATAAATTCACTTTACTTTTAAATATAAGGGCATTCAGATTATTTCTCACTCAGAGCAGGAATCAGATGCTTGTAATGAGACCTCTGATCATTTCATCTGACTACCAGTCAATTTATAAACTAACCCATGTGAACTAACAGACTTCCATTATTTTTTTTCCTCAGCAATGAAAATTCTCCTTTTTTCTGTGCAAGCACCTAGTTCTGGATTCAAGGGAATTGTGGTGATAGTAGCTGAAGACCTAACAGTCTGCAGGCAAAGGGAATTTGCAATTGGCTTTAGCTTTTGTACTCCATGTGTTTCACAAGGAGAAGTAAAATTCCATTACTTGTTGGGCCATGAATTCAAATGTCCATTTAACATATTCACACTGAAGAGAAAGATGTAACACTGTTCAGACCAAAGAGGCATTATTTCCCAAGTTCCCATGAATTTCCCAACAAGGAATGCATATTAAGGAACAATTACACAAGGCTTGGTGAAACTCCCTTTATTTATTTCACTTGTGTCGTTGCTGCTGTTGTATAAGAAAGAGCAAAATAACAAAAGGAACAAAGTAAAATAAAGAAATAGCTAATCCAAACATTTTTAACATGTTGAAATCCCATTCCAAATGCAAAGACTCTTTCTTTCTGCCTTTTCTTTGCATTGATTTGCACAAGCGTTTTCTCTCTGAGCCAAGTACATCTCTGGTATAACTTCACTGAAGTCACTGGACTTACACCAGAGGTGGTTTTGGTCCTCTGTCCTGGGTAAATACAGTAGGAATAAATTGGTCACACAGGCAGAGTGTCTGGCAATAAGTGCACTGAATGGTCCTGGCAAACCAATAGGAAAAATCTAAAATAAAAAGCCCAAATAGGTCTTTTACTTAATATAGGGCCTAAAAATCTACTGGGAGCTGCTGAATACTGCCCACTAACTGTACAAAGTATAGGTAGCATGCCTTCCAAATATCAAAATACCAGACGGAATGCCGTGAAAATAAATAACTTCTAATATAAACAAATGAGAACATATCAAACTGTTACCTCTTTAAACATAATGTAAATAAAAAAAATACCAGTCCTTCTACACAATAAATATTAAGAAACCATTGACATAGTTGAAATGTACTCATATAAATTAACAACTTTAATTACATTAGCCGAACAGACATTGGTTAAAGCACTGCATGTAGTATGCAAAATAATAATAATAACAATAATAATAATATCAACAACAAAACACAAAATGATAAAAACAAAATAGGCTTCATAATATCTTGGCTTTCATAATTTATATATATGTATATACATATATATATAGTTGTGTGTGTATATATATACTGTAGACATATATATAATATGTATATATATAATCTAATAGATTATATATATACATATTATTATGAAGATATATATACACATTATATGTAAAACATATATAATGTGTACATATATCTTCAACCCACTGTCAATGTATTGTTTTTGAAAGTATTTAAATACAAAGAAACCCATTGAGAAGTAACACAGATTCATTATATCTCAAAAAATAAATAGCTATAAACCCCAGAAGTGCTGCTTGTTTCTGCCCATGAAAACCTTGCTTCTAGATGTTCACAAAAAAACAAATTATGATTTTATTTACTCATGCTGAAAATGTTTTACTCCACATGTAATACAGTGAGAGCATATGGGGGAGTAAAACGTTTTTCAGTGTAAGGAAGGGGATTAGCATCTGGTTCTTTTACTGATGCACACTATTGACATGAGGTTTAACTTAAAGAACTTAATGATTTCCATCAAATCTACCTACACTTCAGAAATAGATTTTTCTCAGTTTATTGATGCTGACTGGTAACTTTCTAGGAAAGGAGACCCTCTGAAAATCAATGGCATTGCTTACAGAGTAAGGCACAGTTCCACATGAGTAACTATAGTCCATATATTTTTAATTTTGCACATAGACTTTACAGATGCCTGAACTTCTCTACCTAAGAAATATTGCTGCTAGCCTCTACATGGTCTTGTGGTGTCACTGTTAAATGAACTTGATGACTTGGTTCTCAACTAAATACAAAAAAAGGAGGTATATATAATGGAGCCCTACTTTGCAGCGATTTGGTAAGAGATAAGTCAATGGCAAAACTCCCATTTCATTCAGTTCTACAGTTTTGGGCACTAGACCATATGAGTGCACAATAATTACAAGCATCTGTAAGCATTTCCTTTTGCTAAATCTGAAGAATACAAATACATTCAGCCCTCCCAAAGAAACATCTTAGCATGCACTTATGCCAGTTTCTTAGGCTTTGTATCCAGTGAGCATCTGACATGGAGATGAGGAAAGAAAACCAAATGTGGTTGTCAACTCTCAAGCAAGAAGATTGTGGAGGTACTAAACAAATGCATTTCTGTGATTAAGTATATACTGAAAATGTATTTTCAATATAAACAGTAAGTAGGTTATATGGAAAGGAATGTGTTAGTAGTTAAGAGCCTTTTTTTTTGATACAGTCATACCTGAAAGGAGAAGTAATTTTTGAGGCTTCATGCCCTAGAACTGCTTAAATATGGTAACAATTTCTAATGCTATTTTAAGTACATGCAGATTTAATTAAATCAAATTATCAGGGATGGAGTGTTTTGCTGGAATCAGTCAGTCTTGATTAACATCCCAATTTCTTATTTTACTTTATCATACAGTTTTTCATTTCCCCCTACTTTAAATAACTCTGACCACAAATCAAAACCCCATGATTCTAGAGATTGGAGGGAGAAATCTTTAAAATTTGTGACCAGTATACACACACAAGGGAAGGCTGAAAAGCAGGGCTTGGGGACAGCTACTTCTTGATTTTAAAACTTTTTTCTGTTTTTGGTGTAGCTATCATGAAACATGCNTAACAATAATAATAATATCAACAACAAAACACAAAATGATAAAAACAAAATAGGCTTCATAATATCTTGGCTTTCATAATTTATATATATGTATATACATATATATATAGTTGTGTGTGTATATATATACTGTAGACATATATATAATATGTATATATA
>VZTN01024284.1:892009-920169 GCA_013400515.1 Erpornis zantholeuca | reverse complement strand
AAATACATTCAGCCCTCCCAAAGAAACATCTTAGCATGCACTTATGCCAGTTTCTTAGGCTTTGTATCCAGTGAGCATCTGACATGGAGATGAGGAAAGAAAACCAAATGTGGTTGTCAACTCTCAAGCAAGAAGATTGTGGAGGTACTAAACAAATGCATTTCTGTGATTAAGTATATACTGAAAATGTATTTTCAATATAAACAGTAAGTAGGTTATATGGAAAGGAATGTGTTAGTAGTTAAGAGCCTTTTTTTTTGATACAGTCATACCTGAAAGGAGAAGTAATTTTTGAGGCTTCATGCCCTAGAACTGCTTAAATATGGTAACAATTTCTAATGCTATTTTAAGTACATGCAGATTTAATTAAATCAAATTATCAGGGATGGAGTGTTTTGCTGGAATCAGTCAGTCTTGATTAACATCCCAATTTCTTATTTTACTTTATCATACAGTTTTTCATTTCCCCCTACTTTAAATAACTCTGACCACAAATCAAAACCCCATGATTCTAGAGATTGGAGGGAGAAATCTTTAAAATTTGTGACCAGTATACACACACAAGGGAAGGCTGAAAAGCAGGGCTTGGGGACAGCTACTTCTTGATTTTAAAACTTTTTTCTGTTTTTGGTGTAGCTATCATGAAACATGCTCACCATGTCTAAAATCCTATTTTCTTTCGCTCCTTGGAAGTTGTCTCAGGCTATTTTCATGTTTTTCATGCCAGTCCCTATTCACCACATTAAATCTGCTATCAAACCCAGGATCAGAATTATTTTTTAAAGGCTCTTTCTCCTTTAGCCAGAAAAACCATGAGCCTAAACTACTTTGCTAGCAGCCAATGGGAGTTTTGCCATTGTCATCTAGGGGAAGGTTCAGGGATTTCATGTTTCCGATACTAACCAATCACTGTTGAAAATAATTTTTATCAATGTGAGCCATCTCACCTGTTTCCCTTACCACTGTATTCAGAGATCTACCATGATGCAAACAGCCTCATTTAAATGATTGGATAAAACAGCGTTGGCTGTGGTGCCACTCATTCTGAATCCTTTCTCTCCCTTTCTCTCCCACTGCCCATGGCAGAAGGAACTTATGATTTGCCCTGGCACACCTTTACTTGTGGAAGTAATTTTACTGATCTTGTAAGGAGACCAGTAGACATTAAAGGGGCCTGTTGACATGAGTAACCATTCTAGGACATCTGATGATATGAATAAGGATTCTGGGGCATCCAATTTTAAGGCCAAGTACAAAGACCAGTGAGTTCACTGGTTCACGGTTCTGTCCTCAACAATTGTCACAGACTGTGTCCCTGCTCCTGCTGTTTCAAAGGCTGGCTCTGCTTCTAGAAAAATCAACAGAAATTCTGCCACATGCTTCAAATAAGCAGGGCCAGGAACTTCATTTAAGTTATAAAGATAAATTAGTTGTGCATCTTTTTTTTTTTTTAATATAATTTTCCTACTAGCATTTGGTATCCCTCCCTTTCCCCAGGAATAAAACACAAAAAAACCAACAAACTTCTGCAAATAATTTAAATGAGAAAGCCTTGATATTTTACAGAACATTTTAGTGACAAATTTAGTGTTTAACCAATTATATTTTATCTTTTTTTTTGCAAATTGCAAACAAGTCTGTAAAAAATGCATTGTATAAAAAGTACATAAATGTATAACCCATTAGCTGTACTATGCAATCTAAATATTGTGGAATAAATTAGATAGAAAACTTAACTATAAGCGTGTATGTTGATATCTATTCAACAGAGGAAAGGGGTTTTTTTTTCCTTTCTTTCTTTCTTCCTTTCTTTTTTTAATTTTTTTTCCTTTTTCATCTCTGTAGATACATACAAATACGGACATGCGCCCATGCGCACATACATATGCACACGCAGAGAACACACACGCACACATGCACACACAAACAGTTTTGGCTGACAAAAAATGAAGGCCCTGATTACACTGTTTAAACATGGTTCTCGCCATGAAGGTGCTAACACACTATCCCTAGCCAGTGTGACTGGGTTATATTGTGCTATCTTTTTTCTTTTTTTTTTTAAATTTTTCTTTTTTTTTTTCTTTTTTTAACAGACTGTGCTCTCAGCAAGACGGGGAGCCATGTTAGTGCTTCTTTCCAGGAGAGGCATTAAGAAGCCTGTCCCATCAGAAGGCAGCTAACTGGGGTTTGGTTTGGCAAACCTATGAGAGTCTGAAGCTTCAGGCTCAGGGTTATCAAACTCAGTGTAAACAGGGCCTAAAGGTTTCTCCCATTCCCTCTTATCATCTCCCCCTACCCAAAGACAAATGTTGTAAGTTTAACATTCTTTTAAATATGACAGCGAAAAATTTTAAAACAACAACTACCTACCTATGCCCTACGGGTTGGACCCTTCAGGTTAGGTGTTGACACTGAAAATTAGGTCTTACAGGTAATGCACAAACCCATTAGGAGTTGTCATGCTAGAGGGTGGAGGTTGAGAAAGCCAGTATCTCAGCAAAGACTGTATTCCAAACAGAAATCCAACTACAAGTGCCATTTTCTCTATATTTGCAGGAGCAGTGGTGGACAGGGCCCAAGGCTGCTTGCAATTTTATGTCAACACTTTCTAAGTGTATACCAGCACTTTAGGTTTCTCTTGCACAAATACCATTTTGAACATGTAGCCTCCCACTTGGCAGAAGGAAACAAACAATCTTTTAACATACTGTGCTTTGCACACAAACATTCATTAAGAACAGTAAAATGAAGCCAGAAGTGCTTATACCTTGTGTACATACATATATACATACAGAAATATATACATATATATGTATATCCCTTGGACAAAGTTGTTTCTGGGCCAAGTTTAGTTTTGTACATTCAAAATAGTACAATTATGCTCAGATGGACCTCAGATCCAAGCACCTTGGATCCAAATCCCAGGGATTTTCTGGGCTTATTTCAAATGGCAATTTCCTGTTGAGGGCACTATTTGAATTTAACTGGTTAACAGATATTCTAGCCTGAATGTAATCAACCCACTGACTTTTAATTCAAACCCTAACTCATTACAGGTGAATGGTACCAACCACAAACAGACTTTTTAGAGGCTTGCACAAATGTCTTTGGTGTATGTGTCTATTCATTTTAAGGTACAAAATAATAATAATTATTATAATAATAAAAATAGCTATTTTGTGTGCTGTAGCAGTTCTTGTATAGCTCACAATAAGTGCAGCTCTCAACCCCTCCCACACCCAACCACCCTCCCTTGCAAATATTTGTTAAATAAGGATTAGACAGGTCAGACACCATTGTAGTGCAAATAGTAAACGATTAAAAATTTTTTTTACAAAATATAGAAATGTTTGACTCCAGTAACTGGACAAACATGTTCCTTTCAAGTATCTCTCACTGAAGATTTTTTTTTAAAACAAGTTACTTCCATTTAAAAAAAAAAGTCTCTCTGTTTTTTTTTTTCTTTCTCTCACAGGTAAACAGTTTCAAACCATCTAGGTTGCATAGTTCTAACAATGTAAGCACCTTTACAGAATGTAACTTTTATTCTTTCATTCTTTTGTTCTGTTTTTTTCTTCATTTTTCTTTTTTTCCTTTTTTCTTTTATTTTTTTTTTTGTAAATGTAGTGCAGAAGATGAAGGTGTATACACCTGCACACTATTGTTCCTTGATCAATGTTAAGTATATGTATGTGTATCGTGTCTGTATGTATAGAGACATGTATATAAATACATAGTCATATATATACAAACACAAACACTACACACCTACCCAGTTGCTCTCTAGATGTGGGGGGAAGCGCCTGTGACTGTAGTGATCATAACATGGCTTTTCAATGACATTTTGGACTTTGTCCAAATTTCTGTAGGTTAGATGAGCTGCTACCATGGCTTGAACTAAGGGAGGGAACGAGACTTCCTTCCCCTAGTAGTAACTAATGTTTAGTATACTATGTAACAGATAAGGAGCATACCAAAAGGAAGGGGAAAGCCCCAACCCATACCATTCAGACCAATCTTATTCAAGCCCAGCTTCATGAAATTTTCTTCCTTTTTTATAGCTGAAGTCTTTTCTGATCCTCTGTAAGTCTTTTTTTTTTTTTTTACTTTTTCTCTCTCTCTCTTTTCTCTCTCTCTTCTGTTTTTGCTTATATTTCTGATGATTGTTTCACTCAAAAAAGGTTATACCATGTCTGGTCTTGCCTCTTCTTGGGCTTTTGATACATTTTCTTCTCAACAAGAAGGGTCTTGTGCACACCAGAATCTACGAACAGCCACACTCCTCCACAATCATATTCTGTATGTCTTTCTTAATGATGTTCTGGCCATCATCATAGTAGAGCATGGACATAGGCCGGAGCTTGGTGGGCACACAACATGATTTGAGGTTGGCAAAGGGGCTATGGCCCCGCATGCGGTAGTGATTGATGACAGTGGAGTGGAAAGATAATGATGAACCAGATGTGCCTGCTATATGGCTGGGACACTCTCCTTCGCAGTAGTTGGCATGATAACCTGTTGGAGCAATGATCCAATCACTCCATCCTATGTCCTTAAAGCTGACAAAGAACTGCTTCTTGCAGCAGATATTGACTTTGCCATCACACTCCAGGCCTCGTCTCCGCCTCCTGTGCTGGCGGTCCTCTGAGTGCCGGGCAAGCATCATCAAGAAGGGCCGATGTGATTGCTCCTTCTCCTCTTCTCCTGGGAATTCTCCAGCTTCTTTTTCTTTCCCTTCCCCATCATCTTCCTTTTTCTTCTTCTTGCCCAGCAGCACCAGGTTGGCTCCAGTCTCTTGACACAAGTCACAGGCAATCCGCACATCCAAAGAGCTCTTGCCTTGGTCCAGGAGCCTCTGAACGCTGCTGGAGACAGGGAAGATGTGCCAAGTGCTCTTACGGGTGTCCACTGCCTTTTCTGAAATCAAAGTCTCACTCTTTTCACCTTTCAGCCCCCCATCCTCTGTATCTTCTGCTCCTTCAGAACTGCCTTTTGGCTGCCGCTGCTGTTGAAACAGGCGGATGGTGACTTTTGTCCTGCTCCGGTTGGCCTTGGAGACCTTCAGGAAGAGCCACACTTCAGCATGCTCCACCACCGATAATTCACTGCCTTCCTTGGAAATCTCAAAGTGCAACATTTTCTTGGCTGTGCCTGATTTGATAAATGAAAATAGATAGGAAGAACTTGTTAGTATGTCTGCATGCATTCTGTTAAAGAGACTTCTGTTACTTTTTCCACAGGCATGAAGTGCCCTAGGTTTCCTGTTTGGCTCTTCAAATTTTTATGGTTCTTCTATTCTAACCTTCCTTCACCCCCTCCTTAGTTTGTATTTTGTGAAATTTCTCTTTTTAGAAAAGTATATATTTGCCTGTTTTCCAGCATAATACTTTAACCAGAGCATTTTTCATAGTAACAGTACAGTCATTAATGTAAAGCATCTCATGGCAAATAAGCATCAGTGGCTGCTAAGAGTTCATTTGCTTAAGCTGTCTTTGTGATCACTGTTAGCTGAAAGGCAAAAGTGCTTTATGATGGCAATCCATATGTACCATATGCATAAAAATCTACACCTAATAGCTGGTTAGGGAATGAGGTCCAGTCCTGCCATTTTTTTAGCAATACTTTGGAAATTATGTGGGAAAGAGGTTTACCCTTTCTCCCTCCATAAAAAGACATCCTTCATTTGCATCCTAAAATGAGTTGTATATGTCAATTGTTTCAAAAACAAGCACATGCTAAAATATGAACCTCAGCTTAAAGAAGTTTGCAGAGCTATATTGTAAAGAATTGAAGAATTGCAGCAGGCAGACTTTTCATCCTGTGAGATGTTAGCTGTAGATCCTGTTCCTAATTTAACACACTGTACTTGCTGTGATTATAGTAATGGTGAATACACTGAGAAATGAGCTAAAGAACTGTATAATTATGGGGATGGTTCTCTGGCATAATTGTATCAACTTGCTGAGATGTCATGATGATGATTGTGATGGTGAGGAGGTGTTTCTCGGATACAGAGCTCATATCCCTGGCAGAAGCTGGAATGAATAATGAGGGCTGTTTAATGATTTGATCACTAGAGCATGAAGAAGTTAAGAGAGAATGAATTAGCTAGGGGGTGGTGGTGATATTATTTTTTCAAGAGAGGTACTTTTCTATTTTCTTGACAAAGAAAAATGCCCTGATGACGTCTTTTGTTCCTTCTCAGCATAGAGGCCAGGATGGACTGGGGTCACAGATTTGCAATGTACGGATATATAGCCTTAGTGAGAAAGAAACAGTATTCATAATTATCGATTTGTCATTAATATTATTCTTGAGCTACCCATAGTTGTTTACCCAATTTCCTGTGCAGTAATTCTTCTTGCCAGTGAGCCAGAACTTTGCACCCTAAAAACAGTTAGTGGAGATCAAAACAGAAGTAGCTGGACAGGAAAAATTTCCCTCGTTGTAGCAGGACTCGTCTCCTTGCTTCCCACTGCAACTGAATTCACAAGTATGTGCTTCCTGACCATTTCCCTCCTCACCCATTCTCAGGTAACATAGAAGTACAGCAAAATCACAAGAGACATCTACCTTGTGTTCACTTGCAAATTCAAGAGTTGCTGATTTCTGAAGTTTGTGCAGGCTGTGCTGCCCTTTGAGCTACCTGTTGCTTTTCTTCTCTGTGAAGTACTGGCCCTGACACATTCAGTTTTCCCTTGTGGCATTCCCAGGTCAAGGAGAGAGACTTCTCTGAATTACAGTGTCCAAAGGGCACAGTGTTTTGTTTTTGTTTTTCCTCTAAGTGAGAGTGTGAAATTGTAGACTTCAACTGTCACTGAGATATGGAAACACATGGTGTGTGTTAACTGCTTCTCACAGACTGCTGATGCCAGTCTCCAGAGTGAGTTACATTCATTTCTCAGGGAGCTACATGAACCAGCAGTACTGTGCTTTAGGAAAGGAAGTAGCTTTATAAAAAAGACACAGCAAGCTGACAAGTACTGTGAGGCATGACCGAGTTACTCTTTTTCTATCATTTTTTAATTGATTCAATAATGACTGAATGGTTAACACTGGGGTTTTTTCCATTCTGGAAATCAAACTATGTCAAATCTGCCAGCTGTGTTGGAGCAGAGGTCAGGTTATAGACACTAATCTCACTCCTGACTCAGTTTCAGAGCATGAGGAGTTGTACAATGATGTTCCACCAGTCCAAAGGAAGTCTGGTCCAAAAGGCTGGTTGCCTTGTATGCAGCGGTATTATAAAGAGTGTTGTCTATGAGAATGGATACGTCTTAGGCCTGTGAGGACTAGCCAGCCTGTGGCTTTATTTCCCCTGACTCTCTCTTCTAAAGCAAGCTTCTAACTTGAGATTATCCCTTTCCAGTACTGATAAATCCTTTCCGAGGGGGACCTGTGCTTCAAGGGAATCTGAAGGCAGGTGGTGTGCCAAGGGTGGGTTGCCCAACCAAGACTCTCCATCCAACCCATTTTGCTTGCTGCCTCTACCCAAGCAAACCTTGGTGGAAAAAAGGTGATTTAGGTCAAGCTGCAGAAGGTGTTCTGGCACCAGCAGCCTCTTCCCAGCTGCTCTCTTTCCCCAGGGCTCACAGACTGGTGTGTGGAATAAGCATGTATTGCTGGGAATTGCCGTACTTATTTTGTATTCTTGAGAAACCAAGCTGGGCACAGACAGTAGTTCTGGCACTAGCAGGGGTCCTGTGCATGAGCAAATCAACTGTGCTGGGTGCATGAGCAGATCAGCTGTGGTAGAGATGGACAAAAAAACCTGATCTGGTAACCTGCTCTGGAGAAAGCAGGCAGGGTGTGCAGATGTGGCTCAACACTGGAAGAAGCTGTATGACCCATCTAATCCAAAAAGCCCTGTGTTACAGAATAAGCTGATGCTGTTGAGTTCTAGTGCATGGTGTTTCATGTTCTGCTATTTCCATGCTAGTGGGCATTGAAAATAGTTATGAATTGATGTATCTGCAACAGCAAATATTCATATTACCTTAGGCACTGGCCAGATGCATAGTGATGCAAGCACTCTTTTTGACATATATTACGTGAAAAAAGTGGGACCTCAAGAACCCTCTTAAGCAGCTTTTCAAATGCTCCTCTATGTGTGAAAGTAGAATTCTTCTTCAATACTAAAAATATTTGAACAGTATGGTAAAAGTACATGAGTACTTGCTTTTTCTTTACTTGACGGAAGTGAGCTTGAGCAAGGTAGCCTAAGACATGTCCTTATACAGGGATAACAGCCTCCTTGTAGGTTGTTAGCTACAATAACAGCCTCTCCTGGATGTGGTTAACTACATTTTCAGAAACAAACAGTAAATTAAGATTCTAAAGAAAAAAGATGCAGGAAGCTTATCTGGGTCTAATATTTCTGAATGAAACAAAATCCTGAAACATGCATATCTAATAAAAGGTTTCATAGCAATTAAAAAACACTTTCCCTTTCATAGGTCTTTTTAGAAGGAGACTGGGAATGGTGCAAGGTTGAGGATAAAAAGCATGCTTTCACATTAGGAAAAAACGAAGCTTTTCTGAATTCTCTCCACATTCACAACTAGTTTGTTACGATCACACAGCACAAATGGTATGAATCCTGCAGTTTTTAAGAGGTCACTGTTCTCAGACAAGCTTATTTTGAAATCAGAGTTTGGCCTGTGCTAAAACCAAATTGAGACCCTAGGATCTGGCTTATTGTGGTTACACATTCACTTTATAACAGGATCCTTGTTTCCAAAAGGTTCAGTGCTACAATAAAGTAAATTCTTCAAGTGTTCTGAGAAAAAAAAAATTCTGTATTTAATTTTCTCCAGATATTTCTTAGGGATTTAGCAGTCTTTCCTTTTAGGTCTGAATTAATGGTCAGGATCAAAGCTTTGGAAATATACACTGTTCATCAAACTGAAGGTAAAAGGGAGATTCTTGAAATTTTGGGGTGGTATTGCTTCCATAATTACATTTTGTTTATCCTTTTGTCCTGCCTTTACACTTGCCAAATGCAAGGGTCTTTTTCCATTTCTAATCATCCTGCTCCTCCTGCCTGACTACTGTGGAAAGACCCACAGCCCAACAGTGATAATATCTTCATCACTTCCATGCTCATATAAACAGCGATGTCAACAGCCTGGATTGTTATCATAGCAGAAGACAGCTGAAAAAGGAAACAAGGGATTACTTTGGGCCCCTTTTGATTGCTTTTCCGCATTTCCTTTTCCCTTTGGAAAAACTTTGGAGAGGCCACCTCTCTGCGTTACCACTGAGCAAAGTCCCATCCAGGAGGAGGGCTGTGATGCCAAAGGAGCAGTCTAGCAGGGCAAGTGACACCAGCAAATGATGTGAGAAATGGTTAAAAATACAAGCTCTAAGAAGTAGTGCATATATGGTAAAAGGTTTAGTGGAAGGAGTTACTGAATGGAAAGAAAGCGTAGCAGTATATATAGCATGGGAGTTTGCTCATATCTGTTTTTCTCTTCACTAGTGCTTGTGCACCTTTTTAGGAGAGAAACCTGAACTTGCAAGCAGAAGGAAGCCTGCACAGGTACCCTCCTCTCCACCTGTGGAAGGGCTGGCCAGGGCTCACACACGGGACTCTGCGGTCAGCACCTGCTCCCAAGCAGCACTTGGGTGATGGACATGGCTCAGGAGCCCATGGAGGGATTGGCAGAACCCTTGAGGGTTCAGGCACGGGGGGATTGGAGGGGCAGCCCTGCATGAGGTAGTTCATGCTGTGCTCCAGCAGGAATCTGCATCTCCAGTGTGATCTTCCTCTGAGGCTAAGGATCCTTCCTTCAGTATGGCTGTCTTTAACTATGCACTTGAAGTTCCTTTATTTGCAATTTGCAGCAGGATTCAAGATCAAGCCCTATTAGTTCAAGCTACATATGTATATGTAGGGTGGGGTTGAAGCTATAAAATTGAGAGTATCTTCTTTTGAGTAAAATGCAAATATGTTTAATTTTTTTTTAACTATATGCTGTTAAATCACTAAGGCATTTTTTTCATAATGAAAGTGATATCCTTTCTGACATTATAACGTGGCTTATTCTTAATTTCTCTTAATACACAAGATTATTTTCTTTTGAAAAATGCTCAGTGTGTAAGAAGGTGCTGTCGCTTTAAATTTCTATGCTTCATCGGTGTTTAATTTTTAAACATTTTACATTATACTGTAAGTGAACTGTTTTTCCATACAAAGCAAGCTTTTTTTTCCTTTTTTAGTTGCTAACTTTACTACTGCCTATGTTTAGATTTGGGGGAATTTGTACTGCGTGCCAATCTGTAATTACATTCAAAAGCATCCTTCCCTTCACTTCTCATTTCCGTTCCCCAGGAGACAGAAAAAAAATAGGTTACTAGAAAGGTTGCTCTAAAGAGAGTGAAGAGAAGAGCATGGTTATTGAGAGATAATTGCTCAAAATGTTTACTAATGAGTGACCACTGCAGTTAGATGAATTCTTTGCAGTGTAAAATTTATTCAGTGGATTTAGTGTTATCGTCTGGCAATTATCCCCTAGGCAGACTGATTTTTACAAATGTCCTATTGCCACAACTAGATAGTGGCCATTTCTGTGAATGCATTTCAGTCTATGGATCACTGGTAAATGATTTATTCTGATTATTCATTACCTGGCATATGTGTTTGGTCATCTAGGTTGCATACTTTCATTACTGCTCCCCTACTGTTGCCTTTTACAGTGGGAGGAGAAATCGTGGCACAATTAGCAAATACCTTATCTTTATGCTTACCTACCATTAGCTGCCAGAAAAGGGAGATTTTGTTGTAAGAGAAAAATAAACTGAAAAAGAAAATAAGGAGAAAAGCTATTCCCCAAGCATTCTTGGAGGGAAGGGGGGGGCGGGAAGCAGCAAAGGCTTTATTTAAATACCTTTTCTTGAAAAGTTAACCCAAAGAGGCATTGACAAGGTCATTCAGAATGTGAAATAATTCAGTTCTGGTGAACCTTGACTCTCCTCTGCTATTTTGTTAGGAGGGAAGCACTTTACGTCCACAGCTTTGAGTTCTTTCCAAATTGAAAGCCCTTCCCCCACATGGCTTTAAATATTTAGAAACAAAAAAGGTGTTTGTTTGGTTGAAGGTTTTTTCACTTGATTTTTTCATTTATGTCTAAAATAGCTCAAGCAAAGTTTAGGGTCATTTGCACCAGTAAAATATTCCAAGTTAAAAACAATACCAAGTCTTTTTCCTTTTTTGAGAGGGCAAATTTTTTTTCTACATACTTGTAATAATTTGCTATAAATTCTAAAATTAAGTGGATCAGAGGCTGCCAGTCTGTTTTCATTAAAATATTTAATTTGTGTACACTAAGGCCCAAATCCCAAGCCCACTGAAATGAATAACCAAACTTCCAGTTGCTTCTAGTAAACTAAGCTTCAATCCTAAATCAACACTCTCCAAAGCTCTGCTGCATTAAATGAGATTGTCTTCTCATAGGCATATCTCTATATATAGATAGAGATATAAGAACTCCTCAGAATTAATCACTTACATGTATGCAAGGTAGATATATCCTGCACAGAGGAAAACACATGAATGCACATTCTTATCTGCAGAAATGGTATGGGTACAGGCACAGGTATATCAGCATGTCTGCCCTGGCATACCTCTATGTAAGGACATACATGTGCTTATACACACATGCAGGCAAATTCAGATTCAGATATTCCCTACATGTCCTTGCATGTGGGCCTAGCTACGCACAGACATGGACACATACAGTATTTTCCATCTCTCAGGTATGTTTTTCTAAACTGGTTCCCACCATCATAGATTCATCTGTGCTTTCTCAGGTTGTTCTTTAAACCAACCAACGCCCCTGAATTCTCAGATTTTGATACAATGAAACAGATAAATACAGAATGGCTTTCCTCTTCTGAAAGTAACTTGCTTTTGTTTGCTAAACTTGAAATCTTTGATTTGGTATGCCAAGGAAAAAAAAAAAAAGAAGAAAAAAACAACAAGAGAAAATAGGCTTGTTTTCTAAAAGCCGAGACTTTATTTAAAAAAAAAAATGTGAGCAAATCATCTCAGATGATGATTCACAGTCACATTTCTCAGTATCTCGGAAAAAAATAATATTTATAATTTATGGTCTCTCTACATTTCCAGCACTTCTAGCATCCATCAGTTTATCTTTTACCCCTCTGCCTATTTCCTTCCTGCATTATCTTCCTTACAGCTTTTCACTCCAGTGAATCCCTACCTTTTAAATAAACTAGAAGAGAGAAATGAGCCCCACTCAGAGCAGCTACAGATTAGCATAAAGATCTCTGGGATTCAGAATTCAATTAGGTAAAATAAGAGTTTGCAGGAAGATTGCCTCTTGTGGAGCAAAAAGCCTTTGGAGTGTGCCCTCTCGTGGCCGTTCTTTATTCAGCATGAATACCTGTACCCTTAAATACAGTTCTTTTCAAAAGACAATTGTTGAAAATATTCAAAACACATAAGTGATACATCCTTTATCTTTTTCTCCTGAACTGCCAGCTTGGTTGTGTAGGGTAGGTATCTTCTGGGAAAAGACATGAATATGTACATACATGTATCCATCTACACATGAAAGTAGGCATCACATGATCAAGTCAGTTCACCTTGAATTCTTTATGAAGTGGTACAAAACAGTAGAAATGGTCTAAATAGCTGGTAGACTTCTCTTTTGCTTTTTTTTCCCTGGCTTTTCTCCTGATGATAAACCTTTAGGTTTCATATTTTCATCCAGTAATTCCTATCACCTTCTCAGGGGCTGATGATAGCAAGCCATTTCATTTTTAGTTTAGTTTCCAGGACCAAATTCAGTTGGCAAAATCCCAGATATTCTGCCTAATAAGCTGTCTACTTTAAATAATTAACAAGTTAGTAGCCAGTCATATTTATAAGTAATGAGTATCTCTGTTATCGAACCTGTTGGATTTGCTTGTCACAAAATTATATGACCCCTCTCCTCAAAAAACTATTTTTAAGACCTTGAAGTAACACACAGAACTCTGGCACAGCTACCCTCACAGCAGAACTAATCAAGGTTAGTAACTTACTTTGATATGCAAGTAGAAAGTAATTTTCATGTTTTACTTGTAAGAGTGCCAAAGGACAGTAGGGTGCATTCATAACTTTTGCCCAATACTCACAGTCATTAGTTCTGCAGAGATCTGTCTGGATTTGTTAGCTGTGAAAACTACCTGCCAACTATTTTGCTGATTTCCTGGACATAAGTACACCTGTGCTTCAGAAAAGTTTACTGCACTTATTTCCCCTCTAATTGTCTGAAGTCTGTGAAGTTTGAATTTTGGTCTATATTGGAAAATAGCAGTCTCAAGCCAGAGCCATATGCAAAGGGGCCTGTTTGTTCATTCACTTCATTTCTTTGTATGTTTAAGAATATGGCTGATGAAAGATGGAAATACTACTTTTTTATAAAGGCAAGTGGTAAATGTGGCTTCTGAAAGGCCTGAAAGACTTCTGAAAGGTTTATGTCAAGCCATACCCAAAGAAACAAGAAGCCTAAAGTCTTATTTTGCTTTTTATAGACATTTATTTGAGACAATATGAGATGTTTTCATTCATTTTCATTGATTTCTTATTGCCTTCTATCAAGGCAGAGTGAGTTTGACTTTAAAAGCAGGAAACACTTTAACCTAGCTGTGAGCGGAACGTGTTTGTTTTCCTGCTTGGTGTTTAAACTTCTTCGTGCTATTCTCAGTTCCCACAGAATGAAAAGTGGAGACTGTCCCTGTGGCTATATTATATTCCTGTGCTTTTAATTCATGCTACCTATATGACACACTTGCCTTTGGTTTTGCCTCACTTTCCTTTACAGGAAAAAAATACTGGTTTAATATTTGACAGGCAAAACTTCCAGTGCATGAGAGGACAGGATCTCAGGTAGAGTTTACTTAAGTTGTTGCAGCATTGGCACCTGTAAAACGTGATCCTCTGATGTTAGCAAGTCATCAAATATGAATGGCTCTAGATGAAGAATATGCTTCAGTAATCTGAAGTTACTCCACACAGCGGATTTGTCATTTCCATTATAAGCCTGAACCAGAGCTTGGTTTCTAGGTTGCTAATTGTCCCTCTCTTGTCCCAAATCAAAGACTAGCAAGTATGGAAAAAAGGGACAGAGCAGCCCTCCTGCCTGGGCTTCCAGGATCATCTTAGTATGAAGGAAGAGAACTGCAGAAGGGAGGAGAATGCGTGAGAACACAGTGGATGTCCCTGTCCTGCAGCTCCATAGCATAAGTCCTCTTCAAGTAATTTATCTAGCAGCAATAGGACAAGAGCATGTAAATGAAGCCGAGTGACGTGTCAGGGCTGGTCGCTGGTGGTGGGCTCGGTGGCAGGATGATTGGCCAGTGTGTGGGCAATGGCAGGATTCTTGCTGCTCATGTGACCCAAAGAGCCAATGGCTTCGGGAGCTGCCGTTGGAGGGTGTTGTACAGAGTAGGCATATATCAAATTCCAAATTCCTTTGTGTCAGAGCTCAGGAGAGACAATAATGTGTTTACAAATGATTGCAACTCACACAGTGAAGAGAAACCACTGTTCATGCCATATGTGTTCCACTGTGCTCAGAGCAAGCTGCTGAAAACCAGGTGGGGAATCTGACTCATAGATAGCTTAGTGGTTTCCTTGCTTTTATAAATTAATTTCTAAACTAATGTTGAGCTACCCCCGCTTCTAATGACCTCTGGCATTGACACCTTCTCCCTGCTTTCTGAAGTGGAGGGGATGGAAAAACTGAAAAGCCTGAGCTCTCATGCTGAAAGAACTGATAACGTGTATATTGACAAGGACTCCAAAGGCGAGAGCTCCTTGTACAGTTGGAAATCAGACAGCTAGCAGGAATGTCTGCAGTTAAAAGCATGCACACTTCTTGTGCATGGCTTCCCTGCAATCAGAACATCTGAGTCAACAGGTTTTCAGGACTGGAAACTCTGAGTGTTGTCTTAATTGTTTATACTGCTGCAGCAAACTTTTAAACAAAAATGCTTGGAGTTCCTTTGCATACTTTGCCTACCATATGCTGTACCAAACAAAACAATGACATTCTTTTAAAACCGTCTTGGCAACAGGAAAAATGCTTTGGCTAGACAGCATCATAAAAAGTTGCTGTTAGTTAGATGATAGACTTATTGCAAGTAACTGCTATTGATGCATGCATTAACATACTCATGTACACTAACAGATGCATATGCAGATACATATATGTTGAATTAAAATGGGTTCTGGTCCTATTCATGTAGGAACAAGACAGCAAAGTATATCTTTAGAGCTGTTTCCTATAGGCAGTTGATGTGAATCCTAAGACTTTACTTAGTAAATATACATATATTCTGAGCTCTTACTGCCTAAGAGTTAGGGGAAAAAGAACTGTGAAAGAGTTCAAAATACACCCTACCAAGGTTGCATTTTTTGGCAGGAGTGTTTTAGGAGCAGAATCTTTTTTCCAGTATGCAGAAGTCTGCATTACAAATTGGATCAGCTACAGCAGCTTGTCCAGTTCTATTGAAGTCATCTGACAGTCTCTGCAACTCTTTATTGCCGAAGATGCTGTGTTAAATTAAAAAAAAAAAAAAAAAAAAAAAAAAAAGGACAAAAAAAAAAAAGGGACCCACAAAAAAACCCTCTCACTTCTAAAACTTAAAGCTGCTTCATCTGATTTTATAACTTCCGCTATAATTTTACATGAAAGGGTTGTTTCTGAAGTAGTTTGCAGCTCACTTTCTGTCTTGATAAACTCCCCAAAAGGCTACAGCCCTTTTTCTTTCACCGTCAACTCTGCAATCCAGCCCTTTACTGCAAGTACTCTGGATTTACAGGCACAGTTTGGAGGACCCTGCTGCAGCCTGACTTTATGTTCAAGATTGGTTAGAGAGCTTCCTCCCTGTGTGACTGACTGTGCTTAGCAAGTGTAATCTGTAGCCAAGACTAAGTCAGAAAAATCAAATTCCTTTAGAGTCCTACCCCCCCATCCCATTCCTCCTTCTCCCTTCCCCCAAGTCTCATCCTACAACCTTGCAGAAAACATTCATGCTGAGGAGAAGAAAATAAGTTAATTGCAGTTTTGGCACAAAAGATATTTTACAGTTTTGTTTTTCAAGCACTCACCTGATTCTGCAAAAGTGATGATTTCTGAGGTTTGCTCTACAACTTCATTCATTTCGGCTCTTCTTCCAACATCATCCTCTATTTCCACATAACCATCCTCTCCCACCTTTCCCACGTGGAGTTTTTTGATGGCATTTAAAAGTGCTGCCTTGGGCACTGGCTGGGTGATATTAGGTCTGTCCCTCAAGTGCAACATGTTCAGTATGTGCTTCTTTACTGCTTCCACCATCTCAGGCTGTGAGCTGGGCACATCCTTTGAGAGCGTGGCGAGGGCACATGATGGACAGTCAGTGACTGAACTGTGCCCCTCGGATCCTGGGGTTGGGGAACTCCTCACTATAATCCAGCAAAGCACCAACAGAAATCCTCTCTTCCAAAGCAAAGGCATCCTGGCAGCAAAAGTTGTTGTGATTCCCTTTTTAAAAGGCCCTGCTTTTCCTCCCCCTTCACGAACAGTTTTTTGGGGGCTGGTTTAGTTTGTTTGTTTGTTTGTTTGTTTTTCCTTCTCTTCAGCAAATTCTCTGGAACAAGAACCAAAAGTTTTCTGTGAAGTTTTGTTTGCAGGTTCCCTCTCTGAATGCAATAAGTGCTGTAGATGTTTGTGGCTGTCAGGGAGAAGAGTTCTGACTCTGTCTCAGAGTAGGAGAGAGACACGGAGAGAGGGAGAGAGAGAGAGAGGACGGATTGGCCTAAAGTGAGTGAGTGAATGAGAGAGGGAGGGAGTTTTGTCTGTGAGTAAAGGCTATGATTAGGAAGGGGGAGGAACAGGCAGGCTGGCTTCCTTATGCTCATTGCTCCCCTAACACACACCTCTCTTCAAATATCACTACTCGTGGTTCTTTCCCTCCCCCCTTTCTAAAATATCTTTTTATTCCTGTAAATTTACTCCTNTTGTTTTGTTTTGTTTGTTTTATTCCTTCAACAGTATCACTGGCTTAACTAAACAGAGGAAACATGAATGAATGAAAAGAGTGAAATCTCTAACGAGCACCTTGCTCTTGGTCCTGCCTGGTATTGTTAGGGATAGCAGGAGATGTTAAATAGCTTGTGAATGAGACAGGAATGAGGACAGGGGCTCTGAATATTTTGGACAGAACATTATTCTGCCTGGAGTAGAAAAAAAAAATCTTTTCTGCTCACTTCTGAATGCTGGAGGTTATCAACACTGGCAAGAGATCTGACAGGCACAAAATAGCACTGTTGTTTGAAGGGCTCTATAATACATGATGCACTCCCCAGCTACAGTATGCAGTCAGGCACTGAAAGCCTAAGCAGGAGCTGGTACAGCACATATATGTGACATGCTATGGTAGTGCCATGTAAAATCCCTACTTCTCTGCTAGGCTGTGCCTGGAAGTTCTCGGGTAGATATATTTAGGTCTGGGGTTAATCAAGCAATGCCTGAAAAATGCTTTGAAGGTGAAAAGTGTTACATGTCATCTGGCCAAATCATACTTGCTTCTGACTCAGGCAAATCCCTCATCGATGCCAATAATAATTCTGTCTGAGTGAAGGCTGAGTAAGATCTTCTACATTTGGCCCATTGTTATTAGAAGGCACTTATTACTTCATTCATTTAAATCACACAGAGCAATCATAATATTAGAATAAGACATTGGAAATTAAAAGAAATCTAATGCACTACAAGAAGCAGGAGTTTCAACAAGTGTTGGTAGCCCCTTGTCAGTTTTTGCCCAGGAGGGCTTTGCTCTGCAGTGAAAATGCATTCCCTGTGCCACTGTCATGGCTTCAGGTTCCATTCTGTATCCTCTCTGTTCTGTTCCTTACCCAGCAAAGTTCAAAGTTGAAGTTTGCAGACTTGCTTACATTTGAATTTGGTAATGGAAAAATGACAGCTTTAACTTTTGAGATTCTTCCCCTCCAGGCATTAACTTGTACAGATTTTCTTAGAGCAGCTTCTTCTTTTTTAGTGTTTACCCTCTTTCTTTTAATTCCTTTCATTCTCTCTCTCACACACCTCTGTCTTCTCAGATGGGCTTACCTCCTACTCAGCAAATATTCTACTCCCAGTATATTACTGTCAACCATTGTATTTCAGAGTGGAAAGGAGTAATTTATAAATATAAGCATTGAAAGGTCTCTAATTTCCATGAGATGACTACAGGCACATGGGCTAAGAGACAGGCAAGGAATTATAGTTAGAGTAAATGAAACATACAGAAGTAATTGAACAATCAACCAAAGTCTTACAAACATTATATATTGCAAGTCATTTTCAATTAAGCTCTTTTATAACTCTTTTACTGTTATAAGGCATCCACAGTACCCCCTCATCTGCGTTTTACTGACCTCAGTTGCTATACTGTTATATACTGTTACACTTACAGGTCTGTCAGCATTATAAACCCTGCAGCCATTCTTATAAACACATCTTTGTAACACAAACCTCACTATAATACATCGAATTTTCTTGGATCTTGTGAACAGCCCAAAGTCTGTTGTAATTATACGAAGTCTGAAAGTCAGCTTGAAATAGAACGAAAAGTTTAATTGGATGAAAAAATAATTTCAGATGAAAATATGCATTCATGATTAGATGTACTAACAGATGACATAATTAAAGGAGTTATATATAGTTCTAATATAGCACCTATCCCAACAGTGTCTGATGAAAAGTAAGGGATAGGCATAAATCAAAATAAAATACAGATAAGCATGTCTGGGTTCTTGCTGTGGGGTATACGTTCCTTGCCATATACTACAGGTACAGTTATCGCATACAATCTCTATTACATAGGGGTATAGCATATTTTCCTTGCATGCCACGATGATGACAGATTTAATGTTAAAGCATAACTTTCTAAAAACCACTGTTCTCTAGAAGCGAGTCTTCCAATACCGCTGATATATAGTTCATTTGTACTTACATATACATATATGTACGAAAATACATACAGAAATGTGTTTGAATACATACAGAAATGGTGGTTCAGACTCTTTCTACAAATTACCTGAGCTGCAAAGCTGTGTATATGCATTAATTCAATATAACCCTAACAGTATGCAACAGCATGCACAGGAATTAAAAGTTTCGGTTTTAAAAGAAAAAAGCTGATTGAAAGTTTTACCTCTCTAGTCCTGACTCTTAGAAGGAGATTGCTGTATTGTGCTTTAAGAACTGCTGAAGTTCCTCTTGGTTGTATTTATAATGCGAAGCTTTATACTGTACTTCAGATATGTGCACACTCACATATAACGTCTGTCAAAAGTAAGTGGGCAGGATCACTGTGCTGGATTGGTTAATCCTGTTACATCAGCAATTGACTGTTTTTCCTGTATGAGACATACTTCTCGTAATTATCTGGAAATTCCTATTTGTCTAGCATGACCAAAATTTCTGTATCCATTTAAAGAATAGAACTTAAGATCAGACAAAGCAAACATTATGAGTCAGGAAGACAATCCAACTTGTTGTATTGCTTAGCTAGATATAGATATTATTAGATGTAGATAACACTGATTTAGTTCAAATACAGTAATTGCCAGATACATAATTACTACTTTGCAAATTGTTTTCTTCTTCTTACATACTTAAGGCTATACCAGATAATCTTTCTGCAAATTTGGATTCTTTTCAAAGTCAGGAAAATGCAGTAAGAATCCTTTTGCTTTGGATGATTTTGTTTTTAAATGCAATCTCTGAATAAATATGCCCTTCTGTTTAAATTAGGGATCCCTTTAAAGCTCTTAAAAAAAATGAATCATATTGCTCCTGTCCAAGTCTCCTGGCTCCCTTGACGTGCAGATTGCATCACACTATTAAAAACTGTTTAGACATCTAAAAATAAATTACAATGAATGACAGGTCACATTTTTTGCAAGTGTGGTATTAACACTTGTGGAATAAAATAAAAAGCAATTTTCATTTCAATTTACATTAATGAAAATCAGAAATAACTATGCCAATTAGGCAGTAGAGAAGTAATACATAAAAGGTCAAAAGTAAATCCAAAATCCATCTCCTTTCTTAAACACATATAATAACTGGCTTTATGTGGTACCGTTTATGACAAATGGCATGATCATGCAGTCTTTACTCATTCATAACACCCACTGATTACCAGAAAATCCCCATCCTTCAGATTTTTTTTTTGGCCTGAATCGTACTTATAATTGTATTTTTATGTCCTGTTGGTAATCTGTCTTGGTATATGGCTGAGCTGGATCAGAGCAGAAAGATTTCAAACTTTCATTTATGGTGAGACCAGGGAGTACTTATAGCAGTGTCGATCCCAACTGGTGTGTGTGCTGTATTCACACAACAGCTTTGGTAGAATGAGAAAAAATCAGAGGTTAATGGGAAACATATGACCAGATAGGTTGTTTTGTTTCCCATTTTTGATACTCATATAACAAGTGAAACAGGTTTCAGTAGCTTTCCTGCAATCTCAGTTTGGTGGTTCCCGTTGTTACAAAGAACAGTTCTTTTTTTTTTTTTTTTTTTTTTTTTTTTTTGCTTTTTTCCCCCCTCCTTTTTTTCCTTCAGGGACAGTGAGACACTTGCTTCAAGAAACAGATAATGAGCATGTATATACCTAGTTAGTCGCAGGACCCTATTTTTAGTGGGGATCCTAAACCCAAGTTTTGCTGACTTTTCCACCTTGCAATCCTGTTTTTCTCGGGACCAGGCTGAGTTTGGTTTTAACTGACATCCTAAAACTCTTTGAAATCAGTTGCATACTGGTAGTGCGGTGCCTGTTGCAATTTGGCAGCACACATACTCTCAGCAAGAGACCTTACAAAGCATTGGTTTTATGGAGAATAGAAAACTTGCCCTGGGAGTAACGGAGCTATCTTCTCCTTGGAGTCAGAGCGGTGCGGAGCTGGCTGTGACCGTCACACTCGTCCAGGAGCAGCACCCAGCCGGGACGAGGCTTCTCCCACTGCGGCGGCAGGGCAGAGGATTCCCGGTGCGAAAGTGTGTGGTCTGTGACAAAACGAGAAAGCTACCGAGTGAAGCACAGCAAGCATGTATGTGATTTATAGCGCAGGATAACTTCTGAAAGGAGTTTAGGAGAAGTGAAAAGCATTATTCATTTCAGAGCATGCTCCTTATTGCCTCGGGGAGTTTGTGTATAGCTTTACCAAAGGCCTAATGAAAGCTTTACTCGGTGACTAATTTTTTTTCACACCTATTTCTCTCTTTATAAATATTTTTCTCCCCATCCCCCCCGCACTCCTTCTCATTTTGTTGAACACAGCAACACCTGCTGGCAGTGGTCCGGGAGTACTGCTGGAAAGACCCACTGATCTAACTCTTCAGACCAGCTGCCATTAAGCACTGCCAAGCCATATTAATGAGCTGCCTCTATTTTTACCCCTTCCTGCCAGAAAGGGCAATTGCTCTTGGGAATGACTGTAGCTGGGTTTGGTTTTTTTCTTTCTTTCTGTTTTTTTTTGGTTTTTTTTCTGTGAGCCTCAGAGTCCAGATAATCATTGTTCATTTAGTGAAGTTGGGATTTCTAAATCTGACACCACCAATTGAGACCACATAAAACATTGGAGTGATGCTGAGCCTATCTTCATGGCTCACATGCATATTTTAGTTCCCTGCTGGATCAGATATAACTAAAGGAATGGGCCTGAGAAAGAAAGGTTAGTACTCCAGCAACCTGTCTCCCATTTTGGTTTTTTTTTCTTTCCTAATTGTGGATTTTATCTTACAAACCATTTTAAAAAATGGCCCAATACTTCTTCATTATTCACCCACTGGATATCGTGTGATTTACTGACTATTTGGGAATCCCAAATTGCATACGACAGTATCTGTCTGTCTCCATCCCTGCTTTGAAGAGCGGCCACTAGAAAACACATTGGCACAGATTTCTGTGCAAATCAGCTGGAATTTAACTCTGCTGTACCTTATTTTCCTGTAATAATAGGAAAAGATATGCCATAAACTTATATTTAGAAGTTTTATGTTTCTACTTTTATGTAAGTGGACCAATTAAGACTTGTCTTGCTGTTGCTACTAACTCAAATGCTTATGTGTTGTTTAGAGGGGTCAGTGATTTCAATAATAATTAGTGAGCTGGTCAAAAAATAAAGTTCATCTGAGGATAAGAACTTGGTCTAGAGAGTAGGGTAAATAATAGCTTTCAAGTTCTTGCCTTTTTTTAAATATTGATGGATGACACTTTTTACAGGAGGGCAGGGTAAGTACAAGTTCTATTTTACAAGAACCTTATGTAAAGTCAATCTGACTAACAGAAGCAAGTATGTTAATTTTCTTTTTGAACTATACCTATATCTTCTGGCATGTCACTCACTGATATTTTTTCTTGCCAGCTCATGGAACAGTGAGCTTTAACAGAGTATTTCATGTCCATTTTATTTTAGCATATGTGTTGCCTTCTTACACTTAAAAATAAAAGCAATGGCATATGAATACATAAGCCAGGTGATACAGATGATGTTATTAGTGTGATGTGATATGACACAAATATGTGTTATAATCAGAGCTTGTTCAAAACTTTTCATTTTGGAAAAAAACTATTTACAATGAGAATTTTCTTGAATTTATAGAGAGAGCATGGAGTTAAGTTGTAACTGGAGAGAGTAGTCCAAATAACCAAAGTTGTTCACACATCTTGTTCATTTGACAGGTGACTTTTCAGTACATTACTGCAAAAGTAATCTTTTTTCTTGAGAAACAGTTCTGTAATGTGTAAAGTATCTTGAGTTATTCTGTCTTCAAAGATATTTCAAGGTTATGATTAGAGTCACATCAATTATTTAAACCCAAAAGGGAAGGACCATCAGGTGACAGATCCTATTTGGCTCCAAGTAGGGTGAAAATTTTATGGCTAAAGTTGGAGCAGCATATAACATTTATAGGTGAATTAAAGCTATTTTTGAAAGTCCACTAAATTAATTTGCATGTTGTTGAAAAATCTGCCTGTTGCTCAAAGCATACATCAAAATAATTTCTTATGTAATTGTACTTCAGTCAGTGGAGTACAAGGATATCTCTGGACCAACTTCAGAATAATATTAATGGTCTCATTTCTCTGACAAGCCCTGAATTCTCTGTTGTGTGTTCCTTTTACTAAAGTTAGTCAAATCACAACACACACAACCATGTAAGTTACAGACTCCTGTTAGCTTTTAGGGCCAACTCTTGATGCCATCGAAGTTAGTGCTGACTGTGGGAGCAGAAGTCAGTTGGATCAAGCTTTGACTCTGAGGATAAGTATTAACCATTAGCAGGTGGGAAGAGAAACAAAAAGTCGTATTTTAGGTAAAAGCTGTTCAGATGATTATTCACTGATGTACTTCCCATGGTAATATTGCCTGTGGACTTCAGAAAGATTTACAACTGTGTTTGCAAGAGGAAGGTTGGATCCTTATTTAATATGAATTGCAGTAGCACTTCTGACTTTCGAAATTGAGTTATATCAATAGAAGATTTGATCTAAAGTCTATTTGCTTAATTTAACTTCTACATATTAGCATTTAGATTTTGGCTTTTCCTTTTAAAAACAGATCCCAGTTTTTGTTTTGTTTGAAAGGTCTAATTTCATCTTGGTTTAACTTCCTCAATGATAGAGATACATTCCACGTATTAAGTTTTGATTACTTATAAATCTGCTGATATGTGGGAGGGAATTGAATGAAGCTCATAATCTTTCCCCTTTTGTTGAGCTGAACTCAGCAAAACACTGGCAAATCTTCCAAGGTAGTCATCACATACAGGCCATTGGGAAAAGTTGCAGTGTCACACATCAGCAGATATTCTCATCTGTGAGAGTAACCATCAGAGAACTGACATAAGTGACATACTGAGGACACCAACAAGTGAATTTAAAAGTATATATTGATCTTCTGCATGGTTGCTGCTTTGTCATTGTGAATCCCCTGTGGAGAAAATCACTGTGGATGAAGTAATGCATTCTGCAGTGAAAATGTTGTTAAGAGGAAGCCTCACTGCTTACAACTGTTTACGGAATAGAGTGTTAGATGGGGACGCAGGAAATCTGGATTCTGTGGCTCTACCATCAACTGCTGAGGACAAATACCTCACGACCCCATCTGTAAAGTTGAAAGAATCAATATTTCTTCTGAGATCTGTGGGAGAAAAATGACAAACAAGTCCTTCCTTGCTGATGTTTCGTTTCTCATGGTCCCTGGTTTCCATGTGGGTTATTTAAAATAATATTTGGACTCATTTCCAAGACAGACACAGGTTAAATCTGAGAGATGGGTTGGGCTTCAATTACTATTTTCGGGGAAACACAAGAAATTACTGAGAGCATTTCACATGTGCGGAAGTGAGGAGAGTACAATGAACAGTCATCATTGACATAAAGAGGCTGCTCCTGTTCTCTATGCATATACCCCCTGCCCCAACACTGTTTTAACAAGCACTGAAGATTAACTGTGATATTCCAGGTTCAAATGTAAACTTACCTACGTTTTGAGAATTTATCTCAGATTTTTCCTCAGATTTGGGGTTATAGCAATTGAGATTTGGCTTGGTAGCATGAAGTCGAACTTTTGGAATGGGTATGAGATCCTCAAATCTGGATTTAATTTCAATTCTGTTAAATTTTCTCATGTGACTTCACATTTTACAGTTGAAATTTTATACTTGCAGTTCGGTGCAGGTGGGACATGTAACATGTAGACAATTAAATACTTACTTGCCTGATGTCTGCTTATAGACTATAATGTGCAGGAACAACTAGGTTTAAGCCTGTTTATCGTTAAGGACAAAATAGTACCTGCCAAGCTCATAGGTCTTGGAGAAGTGCTTTTAAAATCAGCTTTATAATACCCAGTAACAGTTGGGGGAACAGAGGGTTGATAGGCAGCAATGATGGCCAGTTGCCTAGAATATCAGTTCCTCTTCAATAACTTTTGTATGCCAACTATGAACTTATAAACAGTTATTTTCTTTATTCATTGTCTGCTTATTGGTGTCATGCCCTCATGATGACTCCTCTAAAAGGGGTGACATAAGGTAGCTCAGAATAAAGTTTTTGTGTGCGAACAGGGCTCAACTGTGCGCCTATGCACACATTTTTTAATTGCTCCTTTGAAGCTGCCCATTCAGGGACAGTAACCAAGCATCTAGGAAGTATAAAAACAACAAAGAAGTGTTCAGATGTTTCTCATAAAGCAGATTCTTTTTTGAGGGGGTTAGTTCTGGTTCTTTTTTTGCCTCCTAAACTGAATTTATCTCACGTGATCAGAGTCAAATTGACAGCTCTGAACAATAATTTGATCTGCTTGCTCACAGGAGAAAACAGCAGGGACAGCCACAGGACAGTCTTCCTCACCCACGTTCTTGGGTACACAGAGACTTGCTCATGCCCTTGGTTCAACAAGTTCTGGAGACGTTCAGCCTGTTGTAGTGTCTTGCTTTGAGTGGGAGCTGAGCTGAAAGAATTGAATCCTTTCATACAAATCAGCAAATAGCCAATGTAGAAGTTACATTCAAGTAAGTATTCATGAGGGATATCTGCAGACTAGGGACAGATGAGTCTTAGATGTATCATTTAGAGGTCTCCAAAATTAAAAATGTAATGTGCAGTGACAGTTCAAAAAGCCAACAAAAAATTGGGTGTTGTTACGAACAGTGTGAGAGCAAGACAGAGGGCACCATTTTGCCATTATATATTTGGTGCATCCACAAAGTGGATGTTGTCTGCAGTTCTGGCCTCTGCATCTCAAGCAGGACATAGCAGAGTTAGAGAAGAGACACTAAAACTATTAAGGTTTTGGAGCAGCTGCTTAATCAAGAAACTGAAAGACAACTTGGATAAGGGAAGGCTGAAAGAACGTGTGCTTGGGGATTAGAAAGCCGTGAAGATGGTAGATAAGGTGAATGCCAAACTGGTATCCACCACATCCTGCAGTACAAGGGGGAATGCATTGAAACTAGTAGGAGAAGATTTAAAACACATACAGTGCTTACACAGTGGAGACTAAGCTTCTGGGATTTGTTGCCACAGGAGGCTGTGGAGGCAGACAGTATCAGAAGACTCAAGAAGGTCCATTAAAAACTACCAGAGGGAATAGGCAGGGGCATATCCTTTAACATCATTAGTACAATTGCAGATGCTGGGGATCTTGAAGGGATAGGCCTGCAGAGAGTGCCCAGGTTCACACTCTCTCTCCAAATAGCATCTACTGTTGCCAGTGTTGGAATAAGAAAAAGGGTTAGATGGACCACCAGTGGGACTACTCAGGAAGTATCCTTACATGGTAGTGAGGCACTCCTGTCTCCATGATGTGGAAAGAACAAGAAAGCTCCTGAAGATGATTCAGAGCAAGATGTAACTGTTCCTGCCCTGAGTCACCTTCAGAAAAGCCCATCTCTTGCCACCAATTTCAAAGGAAATCTACCATAGACAAAAGGAAGTCTTGAAGTCTTGTGAATAACCATGTTTAATCACAACTGACACAGGTTGGGTTTGAACTGCTGCTCTAGAATGGAGAAAAGTGTCATACGTAAAAGCTCAGTCCAGACACCTCAGAGTCATTTTGGTGAGTGCTTTTAAGAGCAAAACCACAGTATCAGATTATTGGTTAACTTTGATCACAGGCAATTGGAAACATTTTCTCAGCCAGTGATGTTGAAGTAGCATGTCAAGCTCTGGTTAAGATGAAAAGTTAAGAAAACATCTTCTGTATACATTAGACTGCTCTCTCATAGTCTCAAAGCTGAATCACTGGGAAAGACAGCCTCTGCTGTCTAGTTGTGAAGCTGGTCTGAATTGTCCAGGTATGGCTGGATGTCCTAATATTTATGGGAAGTCTGCAGCATGTCAGCATCTGTAAATGGAAACAGGCTGTGAGGCTGGAATTGCAGGACTACATCTGACTCTGAAAGAGAGGTGAAAGTCAGGAGGTGATTCTGTTGTGTAAAAGCCACCCCAGTAGATTCATTTGAGCTCTC
The DNA here is from genome assembly GCA_013400515.1 of Erpornis zantholeuca. NCBI lineage: Eukaryota > Metazoa > Chordata > Aves > Passeriformes > Timaliidae > Erpornis > Erpornis zantholeuca. Next base: position 893,122 of record VZTN01024284.1, on the reverse strand, counting down.
CAGCTCACAGACATGAAATAACTGCTTAAGGAACAGTTAGTTATTTCAATACCTGACCTCTACATACAATGAGCTATTTGGACATGCAAGTGTAGACATATTTGGACATATATTACCAGACTTACAGATGTAAAACATTTTTAGGCATGTGCTAAAAATCTGGTCATCCCAGAAGACAAAGTTAGTTGTTCCCAAGTATATTCTGAGATCCAGTAATAGGCTAACATGGAGTATGAACTGCACAGAATCTAAAATTGTCTTTTAAATATGTTCTAACTGAAAATTGAACCTAAGTATAAGGGATAAAAATTACTGATCTCTTGGAGCATGAATACTTGGTATATATCTTTTTTAAGAAATCAGCTGATTAATCACTAAATCCTTTGAAATAAGTATGCCACTTTTTAAACTTTGAAGATGTGGGGTGGGAGTTTGCTGTTCAGGGCTACCAAAGAAGTCTGTGATCAGGATTAAAATGAGAACCTACAGTGCTTCCCAAACTTTTCTTCCTGCTTGCTAAAATATGTTGCTACCTACTTATGAACTGTAAAAACAAACCAAGATGCACAAAGCCTCAGACAGAAAATGTTTAGAATGCATTTAACTGGTCTGTGGTTGACTGTTTCAGTATCTGTAGTACTTCTCAGCTCATCTTCTGCATGAGTTTCCAGATTGTGGGGATCATTATTCACTGATTCAGTTTAGAAAATTCTGTTTGTTTCCCTTTCAAGAAGTCTTTGTGAAAATGAGAAGTACTACATTAGTAGTGTTTGGACAAGAAAATGGTTGGCTTTCACACTCTATTTTTGTTTAATAATGTTCAGAAAAGGCATTTGAATTGTCCTAGCTTGGGGAACATTTTGGTAATGTAATGTCCAGCCTCTGCAGATCCCCTTTGGAACTGTTGTCTTAGTGCCTGCAGGACAGAGAAGTTGAAAGTAATGTCATACGCCCTTTATATTATCAGTGCAAAAGCTGTACACCTCACACAAAAAAGTCAGTTTGAGGGAAAGAGCTCAAACTATCTGACCTTCTCTCAGAGCACCCTGTAGTTATATCCTGGGCTGCACTAAGTGCTGTTACTCCACAGGGGTAAGAATTAAATTTAAACTG
>VZTN01024284.1:844645-891997 GCA_013400515.1 Erpornis zantholeuca | reverse complement strand
AATTCAATTTACACTGCTAGTCTTTTCACATGAGCATTTCAGTTCTTTTGGTAAATATTTCCAGGTGCACAAATATAATTTTAGAGAGGGCAAATTTGCAGAGGTTAAATAACAAACAGGATTGTTATAAGTCTCTATCAGTATGAATAAAGAAAATGTAATTAAACTCAAGATTCTCCCACAGATGAACCAGAGCCTTTTCATTTTCCATAATATGTCTAACTATTTGGTGTTGTTGCTAGTAAAATCCATGCTCCAAAGATGCATAAGCTGCTTTTGTAAGGATGTTCTGTAATTTGCAATGAAGAAAAAATTTATCACAATACCAGTAGATGAGGCAGAAAATGTGGATCATGCAGCTTTATGTTGGAAAGACCATTGGGATAGCTCTTGACCAGTTTTGAGATTGAGTGTTTGTGTATTGAATTAACAGAGAAAGGGAAGAGCTTGCTGCAGGCCAAAAGCAACATCTCACAATCATAAAATGAGCAGAAGAGTTGAAAGTGTGGCTCCCATTCAGAAGTTCCACCAGAAGTGTCCTTCGTTTCAAGGGCCCTTTGTGCAGTCAGATGCTGTTAGCCCCTTGTTAGTCATTGCTAGAGAAAAACCTTTCAGCAACACACAACGAAGTTTGGTCAGTTTGCTCAGCTGCTGTTGATGTCACCCCTTGCCCACTAAGAGTAAGTTACTGTAATAATCCTCCCCTTTTATTAATCATAACTTTATAGAAAGCAAGAACAGAGTGACATCATTGTTGAAGAGGACTGGCTAAGTCATGCTCAGCTTTAGTCAGCTTTGCTAACATCTCTTGTGTGTCACATGAAAATAATTACCAGCTCTCACTTTCCATGTCTGACCAATCATCCTCCTTTTCCCCTTTTATGAGGCTACAAGTCTCTGCCTATTTCAAACACCTGCTGAAGGTGTAATCTATTTAGAGATGAAAGAGAATATCTTTAACTGGAAGTTGGGACATTCCAGGGGATCCATATAAGATGAAGTCACTTGCCATATGAAACATTAGTGGTATTTATTATAGTAAAACATCATCATCCATAGTATAATATATTAAAGTGTTTCAAATACAGGCTATCTCATACTCTTTATGCGATTTCAGCATTGTTAAGTTCCAGTATATATTTTCTGCACGCATTTGTTTAGGGTAACATAAAATATTTGTCTGCTTGTACATCTATCTATATAAAAAAAGCAAATAAGCTAAATTTCAAGGGCTTTTTTTCATTGTTGATTTTTTGAAGGATACTTAGTTATTTGCTAGGAGGTTGATGTTCTCTGACCTATTGCCTAAGACCAGCAAAGACACAGATTCTACCCTTCACTTTTATCTCCGTATTTCAGTTGTTTTCAAGCCAAAAACACCTTTGAGAGAAGTGCAGTTGAAGAAGAGGAATTTAGACAGTAAGCAAGGGTTATTTCATTAGGGCAAATGATTCTTTCACACCAGAGAAGGAAACACACCAGGACTTTGAGTTCAACAGCATGTAACGTTTGTCTGCTAGCTAAAGATGTTTTTACTGTCTTATGCCTTCTCTTCCTCTAGAGGCTTGGAAAACATCATTAAAATTACATATTAACATTCTTTTGGGAAGGTTAATCATTTGAGCTTCATACATTTTTTGCCAATGAAGAGTCTCCATAGGTTAAATTATTCTTGTATTTTTCCCAAAACCTTTATGATTTTGTGTTCCTGCTTGAAAACCTTTAAAAAAAACCCCTAAAACAAAAAAAACCAACAAACACTCCTCTCACCCCAACAAACTAACAAGTAAACAAACAAAAAGGGAAAGTTTGAGAGACAGAAAAAGCACCAGTTTGTTAGTCCTTTGCAATACAATACAAAGAACTATGCTCATTTTGTTCATTAATGTGACCTCTTAAGTTTTTCCTCTGGGGCAAAACACCACATACTGTGACTGTGAGAGATATTCTCTGTTGAAAGGTGTATTGCGTTGATCTCCACGGTGCTAAGACACCTGTAATGCACTTGAGCAGAACTGTCACAAAGTTCAGTCAGCAATTAAGACAGGTCACTTACAGAGTTCATTGTCAATTGGGCACTCTGCCTAAGTGATCTATATTACTACTATTCTATGACACCAAATTTTCACTGCCTTTAGCAGTTACCAGTAATGATTAAAAATTATATTCCATGTAATGTATTCAGATTGTAATACTGAGACACTGGAAGGTTTGGTGGAATTAAAATTATTTGCACTGTTCTAAGCAGTTCCCAATGTGCAATAAATTCTTATCTTCTGTACCTGTTTTAAACTTAGGAAAGGTTGTTTGGCTTAACTGAATCTTTAGGAATCAGTCAGAGAATCCAAGGGCTTCACTAGCCAATTGTTAGGAAGTAACAGAAAGGAGGTGGACTTTTCAACATGTCCTGGATTGTCCTGACAGTTTACACTTTTTAAGCACAATTTCTTTGTCCTGTATATACATCATAGATATCATATATCATAGATATAATATCTCATTCCCTCCAACCAATCAGCAGGGGAAAATTTAGAGAGCTAGCACTCTGCATCTTTCTAATGGTTGTGATAGTAGAGCAAAGCAGTAAGAATCATTGCATTGCAGCATTCAAGTAGACGAGGCCCACTGTTGATGTCTTAACTTCCTTTAGTTGTCTTATAGAGTTAATAGATTACTGAGGCTGACTTTTTACACATTAAGGTGCACCAGGCCAGTCTAGTAGCCCTCAGCTTGTATGGTGTCTTGCTAAATGTTTTCTTGTCACTTTTCTTGTGAAACCTTCCTTTGTCAAGGGCTTTGCATCTTATTTCGTTTTCGGACTCTCATTCATTTTTTTATTTTTGAGCCCTTGTGGAGTCTTCTCTCCAGAGATTCTTGTTTGAAAACAGGTTTCTGCTCTTCTTGAAACTACTCTCTCTTTTTGTGCTACAAGGCAGATTGCACTGTAGGAACATCATGCTTCTTAGAGCTCACAGGGTGACCAAGGCTGTTGCAGTTCCTGGGACCTTAGAGAGAAAAGTGCACAGATCACTGGGATGATTGGATGCTGGTCACCATCTCTCATACCGGTCAAGAAGGGGTCAAGGGATTTCTGAGTTTGTCAGAAGACGGTGTCACCATGGGTCTGTGAGATCCATATTTCCATTTCAGGGGTTGTGTGCTCAGTGCTGTCAGACCTGGCATGTTTGGTACTGTGCAATAGATAGACAGCTCCTCAACCTGTTACACTTGTCTTTCAGGACAGAGTTTTTCAACTCTGGTGCATTTGTAATGTTTGCCAAGCTGGGTATCACTCCTTATTGGCATCTTTGTTCTTGGATATTTCTTTATACTCAGGGTTTAAAGTCTCTTCTGATGATAGCTTAGATTGCCAGTGATATAAATATCATTGCAACCACCATCTCTGGCCTTTGTAGCCAGACTTATTAGTCCTAAGTAATCACAGGTCCCATTTTCAACCATCACTGCACTATATTTTCTTGGAAGATCCTAAAGATTTATTTAAAATATCCAGATTTTGTCCTGAGAAAATCACTGGGAAAGAAGTCCTACTCACCATAGAGGAGATTTGAAAATATCGAAAGTTCTCCATACTCTGTTCTGGGACATGACTGAGCTTTAAAGTATGATTCCTCTTAAAATTCCTAATAATTTCTGTTGTAGCATTTTAACAAATGTTTTCTTGAATACAAACTGTCTTACTTTTCTAGGAAATTGTTGTCAAAATCAAAGAAAGATTTGTGGATGTTGTCACACAGAACCTCTGAAGAAACTCTGTTCCCTTTTTATTACTCAGCTGCATGTAGCTGCATGCCCTCAATTACTCTTTCCTTTAAAGTCCTCATGAGATCACTCAAATGTCCTTTTTTTGCCTGGATCACACTTCCCCCTGTTATCTCTGGCAGCCACATTCAAACTTTGCCAGTAATTCAGTGCTCCCACAGCTTGACAGATTGATTAACAGATTGTTACCAGGCTTACTGTTTAACAGGCCAATTTAAAAAAAAAAAAAAAAAAAATTGGGGTGGCAGTTACCTTGTGATTTGAGCATGCTTGTCTGTTTCAGTTTTGGTTTTGCTTCAGAGGTGTCCGTTACAAAATCTCATTTGCATTCACTCTATAACCTTGCCCTTTAGGCTCTACATCTGCATCTTTGCTTGAAAACTGAAGCAACACATTCAGATCATTGTTGAAGCCACGTCTGGAGTCCTGTCCCACCCTTTCTCCACAGCAGTAATTCTTGTTATTTTATTTGTATCAAACAAAGGACCTTTTGCCGTTTTCTTCAAAAAGAGTCAGGAAATTCATGAAGTCTGTGTGACTCAATATACTTCACACTTCTTTATCTCCAAAAGGCAGTCTTGTTCTTGCATACTTAGTTCCTTTTCTATAAAAGCTTCTCGACATAATCTTAGTTTTCTTCTCATATCCTTGTCTACCCATTTAGATCTGGAGCCTTTTTCAAATTACTTTTTGTCTTTTATGGTGTATAAGTCCCTGGTAAAAGAAAAATATTGTTTGGGTCTGTGGAAGTCCCCGGGACTGGCAGACAAGAATAAAGCATGAAAGCTGTTAGAATATTTTAACATTTCCCCAGCAGCAACAGAATAAAAAAATCAAAACCTAAGTTAAAAAAAAAAAAAAGCACAAACAAACAAAAAACCCCCCCCACAAAACAACAACAACAACAAAAACCACAAACATGGATAAAATATCCATGAAATATTTATGAAATTTTCTATTACTTCAACCATTTTTATTTTTTCTAAATGTTCATACTATCACTGTATTTTCAGAAATGTTTTCAAACCTCATTTGTCAATTTCAAGTGATTGACACTTCTACTCGTACAGAAGTTGCAGGTACTTTTTCTGTCCTTATTTCCTAGGGAAAATATAAAGGAAAACTGCCCTTTTCTACTAAGCTTCAGCACAGCCAAGTCAACATTTTTTCTGGAAAAAACTTGCATATGATAGAACATTTTCCATCCAAATAATTTCAATTGAGTTTTATTCTCCAGAACTGCATTATAATGCAGTGTCATATTAAGCCACTGCCTTCTGTCACTTGGCTGTCCCTTTCATTTTACAAGATGCAAGTTCATTATATGCTGTAGTATTCTGATTCTGAGAGATTTAATCATAGAAGCTAAGCTATAAAAAATGTAGCAATTTGCCTTCTGGCAGTGCCACCATTCTTTACTGCAACCAGTTAAAGTGATATGGATGGGTCAGCATTAGATGAAAGGTATCTATGGGGGAGGCTGATGAAAAAAGGTTCTTTCTCTTTGTGCCAGTGTGTCAGAAGCTGAAATATTTGATACTGGGATAGATATAATGCCTCTGGGAAAACAATCAAGGCCAAATTTTTGCCCAGTTGCAGTTATTATGGTTCCCAGCCTAAGCATACTTTCAACAAACTGTTTTCTTTAGTCTTGCCTCTGATTAGTTCTTGCTTGACAGTTACATCCTGCTGATCTAACTTTCCATCAGAGCTCTACCTGCGTGGTGTTCTTCCCAAAGTCCTTCTGCACAGCAGAGATGTGATGTTTAGAACTTGTCATCCTTCACTTCTGAACTATTTGTTCTCAAATAGAAAAGGGGAAAAGATCATAGAGTCCAGCTCCTGATGCATCCTAGTTGGCCCTCCTGGCTACCAGGGCACTGCTGACTCATATTCAGCTTTCTGCCAAGCAGGACCCACAGGTTCCAGCATCTCATTCCCTAGTCTGTCTGTACGTCCAGGTTTGCCCTGTCCAAGGTACAGAATCTGGCACTAGTCTTTATTCAACTTCATAGAGTTTCTCAGCCCTCTGACATGTTCAGGTCTCTCTGCAGGGCCTCTCTGCCTTAGAGGGAGTCAACAGATCCTCCCAATTTAGTATTGTTGTTTGGTAGCCCTTCCAGGCCTGCATCCAAGTAATTTCTGAAGATGTTGAAGAACCCAGGGCCGAGGATGAAGCCCTGCAGAACCCCACTAGTAACAGGTTGCCAGCTGGATGTTACCCCATTCACTGTAACCCTTTGTGCCCGACCCATGAGCCAGTCGCTCATGCCCTGCATGCTGTGTTTATCAAGCTGTGGGCTGGGCATTTTGTCCAGAAGGATCCTATGAGAGACAGTATCAAAAGCTTTACTGAGATCCAAAAAGATTACAAATGGCTTCTCTTGGTCAGCTCTGTGGGTAGCCTTGTCATAAAAAGAAATTAAGTTTGACAAGCAAGACTTGGCCTTCATGAAGCCATGCTGGCTGTGACCAATTACTTCAAATGTTTTTCAATAACTTCCAGAATAATTTTTTCCATTATTTTACCAGGCACTGAAGTGAGACTGCCAGGCCTATAGTTACCAGGATCATGCCTCTTGATCTTCTTGAAAACTGGAGCACTTAGCAGCTTCCAGTTGACTGAGATCTCTCCAAGTTCCGAAGACCACTGAAAAACCATTGAGAGACGTCTTGTAATGACATCAGTCAGCTGTTTGAGTATGCTAGGATTAATACCGTCAGGCCACATAGACTATAAAGGATCAGGTTAGTGAAGTGCATAATGCTGGGTTTCATTTGTGATTGTAGAGGGATCAGACAGCTTCAAAACTGTCTTAGTAACTTCCACAAAGTTGAGTTGATTTCTACGATTTGTGTGTTTAGTTTCACCTTTAGCTCTATAGACAAAAAGTGAAACTTCAGTGAAATTTAAAATGTGTCCGCTCTTTGCATGCTCCACAGATCAGGGATCAATTCAATGCAAAAGTTCTAATACAGTGTGGAGTCACACTGTATTAGGTTCTTCTTTTCCAGACCTTCTCAATCGGGGCTGGAAGTGTCCTGAGAACAGCGACACAGCAGGTAGAGTATCTTTGTTTTTATCATAGTTCAACTCCAAATAAAATTCATTTACAGCTCTTTCTTCCTAACAGACAGTAATTTGTATCTTGAAACCTGACCACTAACTTGCAATTTGCAGAACTTGACCATTTCTGGTCAGGAAAGTCTCAGGAAAGTGTGAACTCACACAGAGGCTGAATTATCTCTGGCCTCACAAGAAATAGTCCCTCTGGGTCATGGTTGAGGTCATTATTAGAGTGTTTTCTAAAGGCTTGTCAGTATTCTTGGGGGACTTAACCCTGCAAAGTGCTGAGCACTTGTGATAGATACTGAGCACCATCAGCTTTCATTTGGATTAAGATAAAACTGAGGACACTCAATCTGTCTTGAAAATGTTTAGTGTTTCATAAGATTGAACCTTGACCAATTTTTTTTTTTCACTTTACTGTCCCTAAAGAATCTTAAATTTAATTACAAAACTTCTGCTGAAGCTCAGGCAGAATGGACACTAGTACATGCCAATGGTATTTGAAACTGTCTGTCAGCGGAGTATTGAATTGCTCTGTCTGGGTTTTAATAGCTTTTTCTAAATGAGTACAAAAATATTATTTAAATCCCATGTAATGTAAAAGTAATTAAAATGTACTTTTAATGCAAGACAGTACTTGTAGGAATTTTGGGTATGTCTCCTGTACTTCAGGGGGGAAAAGAGACATTGGGCTTTGGAGCACTTTTTTAGAAATCTGGTGAAGGCTTAACATTTCTCTATTCACTCATTGAAATCAGAGATAATCAAATGATCAGGCAAGTGGATAGCTCTTTTTGTTGTTGTTGTTGTTGTTGGGGTTTTATCGTTTGTTTTTGTTTGTTTGTTTCTTGTTTGCTTTGGGGTTTTTTGTTTTGCTGGGTTTTTGAGGGTTTTTTTGTCATTGTTTTTTGTTTGGTTGGTTTTTGGGTTTTTGTGTTTAGTTTTTCTTTTAAATTTAGTGAAGGCCTCCCAGTGCATATTCCTGTTGAAGCTGATGAATAGCCCCTTTGGGATACTGTAAGCTCCACTCAATGTATTTATGGAATATTTTCTGTTTACACAGACCACATTTTTCTTGATCGGCCCATAAGGATGAGGGGAGAGAAAAAGAAGCTAAGAAGCTGTACTGTAGACTGCTTATTCTTTTTTCTTTTTGTTTTTTTTTTTCAACTTCTCATCAGTCATTTTAAGCTCTGTTTTATGATTGTGGCAACTGGAAGCTGCTGGGATTGAGTCTGCCATTAACCCTAGAAGATACCCTCTCAAACCCGAAAGCCATCCAGTTAAAGAATCCATTAGCCGTTTTCCTTTTTAGGTGAAAAAGTCACACTCTCTGAGGAAGACTTACTAGAAATGAATGTGAAGAAAGGCCTTTTGTCAGCCCAGCCTACAAAACAGCAGCATTTCTGATGCACTTTTTAAATAAACCTTTAAGACAGCCTCGAACACTTCTTCTATTTCCCTTACAATGCCACTAGCAGCAGATTAGTTCACTCCAACAAAATCCTTAGATCTTTGTAGTACAGGTGCAGGTCTGGTGAGTTGGCCCAGGGTTGCACTTCAACTGCATGGGCTTCTCTAGCTTTTACAGACACTCCTGATGGCTAAAATACAGTGACTGTAGTACTATTGATTGGGGAAATGAAAAGGAGATGAATTACATGCAATAACACATGCTTCCATCACGAACTCCTCTCTTGTAAGTGAGTGGGAGGTGAATCTGATTCACAGACTCCAAGCTAAATGGATTGCCAAGTTTTGAAGTAAAGAAAAAATAGTCCTCTGGGTCAGTGTAGTGGATGCTGGGATGTTTTTGGGTTTCCCTTCTTACAGCAAAATTCATGCTTTATTTCTCAAAATCATTTTATGCTAAAATGATGATAGCTCTCAGGAGTTAGATGCTGATGATGCTCCATTCTGTATGCTTTCTATGGCACATTGTACTTCTGGATACTCATTATTATTCATCATCTTTTGTAATTGTGTTACATAGGAACTGTTTCATGGCCTGTGACATGCGGAGTAGATGTTCTATGCGCTGTTTGTAATTAAACATCTAATTCATAGTAGCCTACAGTGTGAGGAACGGTTCACAGATGGTTCCAGATGGTCCTTTCCAGTTCTGTGTTCTCACATTTTTATTACAGTTAAGGGGTAGCAGCAGCAAAAGGTAACTGGCAATCACTGTAACAGAGATTCTCTGGATTTACAATGGTCTTTGATCTCCATTTCCTTTGAAAGAAAGATGGAAAAATATGTTACTTGAAATCAAATGCAGAAATGAAGAGTGAAATATAAGGTTAAAAAGTAATAGCATGAGAAATTACTTTGTCATACTTGCTTAGAAGGTTTTCTCAACTATATTTTATTCATTTTGAGTTGAATAGCAGTGCTTTGCCGCAGCTACCAAACCAACCACTGACCAACTGTTTTCATCCCTCAAATGTCATCTAAGAACATTGTTTTGCCTCTTCTCTAGTATTAGTAGATTTAAAATGCATTACCCCCTGCAGGTGTCAACATTTTCCAAAACTATACAGATGCTTATCTGTATCTACGTCTTTATCTGTATCTATATCTTGCTAATAACTTGCATGTGAAACACTCCATATCTTGCAAAACAGACATATGACACTTTTACTGCTGTGTAAAGACTCCACACTACTGTTCCCACACGCTTTACATAACACACGCGTGCATCCTGACGCAGAGGAATGAAGCAACCTGGTAGGGGGAAGCCTCAGACCAAAGGGGTTCACTGAAGTGCAGAAGTGGGAGAACAACAGATCTGCAACAGGAAAGGTCCCAGATCTTCTCTGCAGCAAGTAGCTCATGCAGAATTGCCCCAGTAATCCATTCCACTGAGTGTACAGCTTGCCCATGTCAGACAAGCACACACACAAAATATAGTTAGCAAGGCTGAGGCAGTACTGAAGAGCTCATTTTACATATAGTGTGTAGCACTGAGTTTCACGCTCTTTCAGTCATTAGTTATAGGGATAAAGATCCAATTAAGCCCTTATATGTTTGAAAGTTCTCACTTAGGGAAGTACATATCTCTATATTTCTGTGACTGTGTCTGTGGCCCTTTTTATTAGAACCGTGGCTGAACAAAACTCTAAATCCAGAATTAGGGAGACATAGGGTGGACTTCGGATTCAGACCAGAATCTTGTAGTTCAGGCCCATCCTTGTTGTAAAAGGCTGTGGATGAGTGGTAGTGCTTGTTGGTGTCTGTACAAGCAACTGCATTTCTAAAACTTTGACACAAGAGAGCGAGTTGGCAATGGGACCAGTCTTGCACTTTTGCTGGATCAAAATTTCCTTTTGATTGAAAGGCTCTGCTAGTGTCACTCCAGCATATTTTAAAATAATTTCCTATGGGCCAACATTTAGGAGGTAAATCTCTAGCCAGGGGTTAAAAGCTAGCCAATCTTCTAATTTATCAGTTTGAACTAGACCAGGATCTGAGAACTGAGAAGGAGAGGGTAAATCATGAGACAGTTGCCTCCAGACACTCCAGCAATTTATGGCAAATGAGGGGCTGCAGTGCTTTCAAGATTAACTGATTTTTACCCAAAGAGTAAGTGTTCTGGACCAAATCTATGCCCCAGACCTGTTCCTTAAGGCATTTTAGAAAAGATAAATTTGGCCTGTTATGCACAAACTCATTAGTGTTTTGGCCTGCAGGAGTATTCAGCTGGACATGAACCACTGGATTTACCTCAGCGTTGGATAAGTAATGGGGAAAGAAGTTTTAATCCAGTGTCTTTTTTCTGTCATGGATTTCATAGGCTTGATTTTTTTGTTTTCTCCTCAGTCTGTCTAAGTCTCAAAAGTGACCTTGACAAATTATTTCTCTCACTTCTTCTGAGTGTGAATAATCCAAATTATTTCTGTGCTGATGATTTGTTTTTATTATGGATTTCCTTGAGACTAAGAAGCTCAAAATAGCAGCTTTTATCTTAAAATGTTTAAACTTGGTTGAGTCACAATAAGTCTGTAGATGTCTGAATATATAGATAGATATCTGTTCTTGGCACCTTTATGGCCTTCACTGATACAGTCTTTGCACAACTTTCAATCCTAGAAGGGTTTTAGTCCCACTGCCCCTGCCAGGCAGGGAACTGTTAGCTGCATTTTACAGATGGAAAACCAAAGTGTGGAACACAGCCTATCCAGGGACTCTGGGGAAGTCCAAGTGCAAGTTCACAGCAGCACCCATTAGGTCAAGCCTATCTTCTCATCATATTATCAGAGCAGTTGCAGGAACAAAGTAAACCCAACATTCTTTATCATATGGTAACACATTTTTGAGTTAAATTTGGCCCCTCAAAATAGTCACAATAAGTTTAAGCATGGAGAATGTTGTTTTTAAAATATACACTTATGCAATCAAATCAAACTGATAACTATGGGCAACTTCTCTTACCAGGCTGCAAAAAAGCAAACTGATTAAGACTCAGAGACTTCCATTAAACCAATTCTGGCTTTGTGGTGGTGGAACTTGAAGGAGTGAGTGAGCCAGCAGACTCACTAGTGAGCAGCTGTAATGACAAAATGTGACAATCCTTCTCCTGCTAGCATTGAAAGAATCTTCTTGATGATTACAAATTAGACATTTTTCTAGTTGGCCCATCAGTGAATGTCCTATCTTCCTACAGGATGGATATCCACCATCAATTAAGTTGATGTTCATACGCAGAGTGAATCCAGTTGTGTAACCCCATATGTAATCTAATGTAACCCATCCCATACACTCTTTACAGAGTTTGTTCAAGAAATGTGAAGAGAATAGTGTAGAGAGGAAGGCAGTGATGTGCCAAGGGAAGCACCTTACAAGGTCTGCTGTGGCTGAAGCTTTCCTAGTCCATGTATGATCAGGTCAAAATTGACTTACCCATCTCCACATTTTGCTTCTGCAGCATCAAATGGGAGTAAGGGTAATTTATCTGTACTTACCACTGACAATCACAGAACCATTTGATTTGGGACAGACTTGGAGGTCACCGCCCAGCTTCCTGTGGGAAGCAAGGCCAGCTTTGGAGTTATACCTGGCTGTGGGGTTAGATCAGGAGGGCCAAAGGATGTCACCATTTCCGTCTGGTGTGTGAGACCTTATGGATCAGATTATGGGTTAGAGGCAGGGGCAGAGTCTTCTGCACATTACTTCCTGATGCAGATATTAGAGGGATGGTTCTGGCATCCTAAGCATCATGGGGGGCAAAAGCTTGATATGACAGGTGGGTGGGATGTGGATTCTGCACTGCCGAAGCCCCATGGCTGCCTCATCACCATTTAGGATACATACCAGGCCTAATGAATAGGTGGGATGTGAGAGGGACAGAAGAGGACAGAAGCCAGCATGCTGTCACTCTTGCAGGAGCAGCTCTGCCTTCCCAGTGTGTCCATCCCTGTAGCTGCTGCACGCTGGGAAAGGAGCAGCAGTGGACTCCACGAGGAATCTCACAGCCCCCAGGAATATCACAGAGTAAGCAATAGCCTTACCGCTCCCCTGCCTTGGGGAACACTTTGGCGGGCGTAGTGAAAAAGGAAAGCAAAAAGAGAAGCTTCTGCAGATGGACTGCAGTCGCTGCAGTCAGTCCAGCACGCCTGTGACCCGCGACCTGGCCACTGCTGTCCTGCTTGCAGCCGGCTGTGCGTGCGAGCGAGCTAATCCCGCGGAACGGGAGCCGGCACCGCCGCGCTAATTAGCCGGGAGCACTCATTAGAGCAACTCCCGCGTTTGGTTAGTGTCCGAGCGCCCTCTCCTGGTGCGGGCCGGCCGTGCGGGGGCAACATCACGGGAAGGAGGGGAAGGGGAAAGGGAAGCTACCTTTATCCTACGCCTTGGTATGTAGATAGAATCTTGTACTGACTGTAGCATGTTGCTGAGCACTCAAAACTTGGTCTGGTCAAGTTTCCCAGACTCTCTCCCTCCCCACTTCCCCACCCAATAGAATTCTTCCCCTTTTAAGCTATGTTATTTCATGTCCACGAGAAATACTGGATTATCTAGCATCTTTTCCATTGACGTTTCTTTTTGTGGTCTGTGGAGATAGGCATTAGCACAGGTTTGCCTCTTAGTTCTTGTTCTGTCTCTGTGAAGGAAGAAACATTTCAAACTATCATCTCTTCTAAACATTTGATTCTAACAGTCTGTGTTGCTGCAGAGACACCCCAGAGGAATTTAATGCAAGTTTCATATTGGTATATATGGAAGATTGTTCAAGAGCAGCTTTATAATTGATTGTGTGCATCTCACTGTTTGGATACCATAGCCATCATTCGAGGACACATAACTTACAACAACACAGTAGCTAGAATCATGATCTTGCAGTGAAAGTAATTATCTTGCAGAACAGTCTGGGTTTAAGTGTAATTTTCATTCATTTAAATAACTTCTGCTACATTCAATGAGCTGTAATCCAGTGGAGACCGTTTTTCTCCCTTCAAACTGTTCCACAAGGAATTTTTCAGCCTCTTGTAAGGGATGAATTCCAGTAAAATAGGAACTGCATGAACAACGACAGTCATTTGACACAGGGACCAGGAAAGACTGAGAACATGAGTAAAAGGAACAACTTCTACATAGCTGTGAAAAAGTACCTGGATTGCCAGAAAAGGGAGTTGCTCTGTTCTTGGACACAGATTGCTGTCATGTGTGCAGGAGGTTCAAGGAAGTTGGTTTGAATGGAGCAGAAGCTTTCTTCAGAATCAGAGAAGCTCTCAGACCTAATGTTTAACATACTGTCTGCTGCTATCTGTAGTCTGCCCTCAACTTCGTTTCTCTCACCCAAAGATCCAGGGAGAAGTCAGTAATTGTGTAAGGCTGGAGATGCCATGTGGTATGCAAGGGAGTGGGAAAAAAAGCAAACCTTTGGCTTACAGACCACAGAGTTGACACAGACTGAGGTTGTGGGCCAGCCACAATTGTCTTGGGACTGCTGTTCTCTTCTGCTGGCACGTCATCTGCCTGCAACTATGTGCTGACTGAGCCTGCTTGTCTGTTGTAGTGCTTGTCCTACCACTCTATAGTCCTACCACTCCACCCTGTAGAGCATTTCTGTATTTCAGTTGCAGATCATAGCAACTAGTCTCTGTCCCTCTTCACAAAAGACAGGAACAGAAACAAGAAATTTTCTTGTGAGCACAGGTACCACCCTAGGGTGTGGAAATAGGCTCCTCAGATTCATTTTTGCTTTTACCAACCTGCTAATCTCTTTTGTTTGCATGAAGTTCATGTCAGCACTTTGAGCTTTAGATGTGGTTTAATAGCACAGAAAAGTGTCACAGAGACAGCCCTCCTCTCTCAAGACCTGGGCTACACAGTGTGTGCTGCCATGCTGTGGGTAGTACCCCACATACCCTAGTAGCCTGCAGAAGGTAGGAGTAGTACATATGCCTAGAAAAGACCATAAGGAGAAGTTAAAGATGAACATGTTTTATTCAGCAAGCTCTCTGCAAACAAAGATTTCAGAAGAAGCATCCTTAGAAAAGTGTTCCAAAGTGCTTGTGGAACTCACAAGTGCAGCCAGCAACCAAGATGCCTGTGGGTAAAATGTGTATCAAAAGAAAAATAAAAATAATAGCTTAGAAGAGTTAAGGCTTTGGCTTGTCTTTCTGTGCTTCCTCAGGAAAGGATATAAACTAGCAGCAAAATGTTCTCAGCATCAGCAAAAATTCTAGTGCTGTCAAAAAGATCTGAGATGTGTTAAACTTCTGCAGATGCGAATTGAAGTCGTATCAGATGTGATCGCTGAAGGAACTGTGTGCCCTGAAATTTCTCAAGAAGTCATGCCCAGCAGCTCTTTGAATGCCCATTGGGACACAGGGTCCTACTTATGGTCTAAAATACAGGGGGGTCTTAAGCATTCTTCTTTCAGAAGTAATTTTCTTGCCATTGTAGGGAATATGGACGGTTATACTGACAGCATGGGATGAACTATAACAGTGCATGTGGCCCCTTGAAGGACCTGTGGGAATAGCTGGTGCCACTGTGTAACAAAACAGTACCCAAATACTGGAAATTAGCTGAGAGCTACGATTCCCAGCTGACAGCCCAAAAGGAACAGACAGGACTAGAGGCACCTCTTTTGGAGGGATAGACTTTCAGAAGGGTCGAGGGACTAAGTGACTGTTGCTAAGTGAAAGAGTTTTTATTCCCCCCTAGATTAATTTTAAAGGGCATTTCTGTCCAGCTTGCTCAAAAAAATGTTTATCACATAGCTATGGCTTTTGTTATCCTTGGCTAACAGAAAGCAAAACCAACCTCAACTCTGTATTCAAAAAGAAAATTGTGCTTAACACACATTTTCCCTCATTATCCCTCTGCTGTTTTTCTAACTTGCTTCAGAGGAAGATTATCTTGAGGTGACCTTAGATAATGTTGGTTTTTAAATACTTAACCTCACTACCAGGTGTAGCCAGAGGGTTTCAGCGGTGCTTTTCATGCAGATTTCTGTGCTGTGTGAACAGGACTCCAATCACTAAACTTATTTTACTCAGATCAGGATACAGAAAGTAGATGGCAACAACTTCAAGTCATTAGTGTAATGTTAGACACATGACTTTTTTTCTGTTTCACTGACACAGGTGTTGCTTATTGCAACACTTGACACTGAATTTTCATCAAAAGGATGCTTATAAGAGGAACAGATTTTACCTGGAAAATCCAAAAAGAACTACATCACAACAGATAATCCCATTCCTCCTGGCATTTTTCCACTTCCATGCGGAATTTATTCCAGAGCATTCCAGCAGAGAATTTAAATCAAAATTTTTTTAAATAAATGAAAATGATGGTTCAGATCTCAGCATTTCTCTCTGAGTGGTAAAGACATGAAAGGAACTTATTTATATGAGCTGTTTTCTCCATTTCTAGTAAAACTGAATCTCCTGATCTCTGGAGACTCAGCTGGGTGTGGGAAACAGGTATGTGCAGGAAAATGTAAATGTGTCCATGGCACTCTTCTCACACCCTCTTACCTGTTAGAGCTTCTATTAGAGCTGCTATTACCTGTTTTATAATAGCAAATCTAGCTTTCAGCAAACTCAGCGTTGTATTATGCTTCTGCTTAAATAGAATCTAACTCATTCCTATCTTTCTAAATTGTACTTTACTGTCCTCATCATATAGGACCCACTCAAGCTTCAGCAAGAGACCATTTTCACCTCTTGCTTTGCACTACTGCCTAGGTGGGTGCCACAAGTACCCCACACTGGCAGCTGGGACAGCCATGCCCACTGTCTGTGGCTGAAAGCCTAACTCCTTCGTGACATTTCTTTTTGACTTGAGACATATTTGGTCTGTTTTCAGGTGGATAGTCTGGCTTGGCATTGTGACTGTGACCATCAAGCTGGGGGATTGTTTTCTATGTGTCATTCCTCACACTTTTTTTTTTCCTTTGCTGCTGTAAATACACTATTGTACTTATGTATTTATGGCCTTCTGAACAGCAATGCCCATATTCATACATTCAGTATTATCAACAGTCCTGTTCAGTGATGCACTCCAAAGATCCAGTTGGATCCAGTCACACATCTTTACTGGCCTTTTGTGCTGTGTTTAAGAGAGTGACTTTGCTGCAGCCTTTCTCACCCATCTCAGTGCCCCATTAATGTTTTGAGCAACTGATACACCTCAGTGGGTGTTCACTTAGTAACTTGAACTGCTGATATTCTTCGCCTTGCACATCATGATTTGATATGCGTAAGCATTGACAGTGTATAATTGTTTATTAGTTTTGGCTTGTCTTTGAATTTTAGAGTAGGAATCATATTCTAAGAAATAGGTTTTTAGGTCAAATTCTCTCTTACTTTTCCCATAGTCTGTCATTTCATGAACTTGAATCAGGTTTTTTTCATTTGTGTTCTTTGGAACTATCATGTCATTTATATAAGCATATATCCCAGGCCATAACAAAACTTGTCTTGGCCTTTGCTAACTTTTTCAATACCTATAATACTGTGTTTTTCTTAAGCTGCTGAAATTGTCATATTTTTCCTTCTGACTCTACAAGGTTCTGTTTGTTCTTTTCTTTCTCAAATGACGAGATTGTGGAAAATGCCCTTTGTTTACTCTGTCCTTTTAAAACAGTGGATTTTAATTAGTGCAAAGCTGAAGGGGAGAAATATATCTCTCTGATAATTTTCTTGCTCTGTGGAAGGAAAAGGAATGTGTTTTATTTTTAGCTGGTGTAGATCTGTTTAGTGACTTGCAAAGAACAGGAATTCTGAAGTTGAAGTGTTTTCTATATCTGTTGTATTTGCAGCTCAGGGAAGAAAAAAAAGGTTTTTTATATCAGAAAATAAATTTTTCAGTTAGAAAGTCATTAATTTATAAAAGTAAAATATTATGCTGCTTCAATAAAGCTTGAAGCAACTTGCCAAAATTCTCTATATCAATACAGGCATAGTGTTTGCATTCCAGTTAGGAGCAAAAGGTGGCTCTCAACAAAGTGTTGTTGAGAGATGTTGGAATAAATAAAACACTGCCTTTTCTGCAGTAAGTACCTGTTGTTTTGATAGATGCATAAATAACAAGGTAGATTGATCAAACAAAAATATTTTAAAATAAATGAACAGAATTCTTGGTGGCTGAATTATTTGTCTATACATGTCCCTTAATGCAACGGAATTGCTTTTTACAAGAATATCTTCAGTAAGGTGCAGAACATTCTTCTGTAGCTTACCATGGTTGAAGCCACCCGGAGATGTTAGTGAGAATTAGAATCATTCTCAAAGTGGTGTATTCGCTTCAGCTTTTCTCCTCAACATAGCAGATGCTGCAGGGCAGAGAGTGCCAGCTATTGACTTGAGAGCATTTCAAGCATGGTTTGCATGAGTGACCTCATTCACATGCTCCCAGGATGTGAGCACAGGCCAGGGAACAGCAGACTGGGTAATTGTGACTGTGGGAGGAGGTACCCCAGCGGCAATTGTTCAGGCTGGAGTCAGCATACTCCCCTAGGAATGAGCTGTGGGCATCATAAGGAGCATACTGAAGCAAGAAGATGCCTGAACTAGTAAAAAAAAACCTTTAGTACATGAACTCTTTCTGCTTGGTTTTGACTCCTGAGTGGTTGGTGTACATTCAACCAGCATTTGTTTCTCTATAATACAGAAAAATTGTCTGTGTCTTTCAATATGATCAAGCTAAAAACTTTTTTAAGATAAATCATCAGCTAAATCATCATTATAAATCATCACTTCCTTCATTCCTCAGGGATCTCTGATACTGATTTTGAGGGCGCTTAGGGGAGGATTAATACTGACTTAACTCAGCAGACTTTATTTTAAATACGTTAAAATTTCTCTGAGTGTACATAATTCTTTCTTGAAGGAACTGCATCAGTGAGTTTTTTAAATGTGTCTACAGCAGTTCAGTCAGAATATGTGAATGATCTTGTTGATGTTGGGCATAGCACATGTGTGGGTTTGCTCCTCTTCAGTAATATGCACAAGTATTGCTGTGCTATGGCCCAGACTGTAAGAAGTTTATGAATCTGTAAATATTTTTGGTGTTGGGCTTCATCCATATTACCAGGCAGAATTTTTATAGAAGTCCTTAGCCAATGGAATTTCTTTTGGCAGATGGATCATTAGAATTATTGATTTGCATCTCTTTGTGAGATATTTTTTTCCACATCACATAGATCTGAGGGTTGTGCTGGTTAGCCTCACTGTACGTGATCCACAGCAAGAATCTTTTTAACTAATTTCAAAGCTGAGCGAGTATTTATCCTAACATCAGAGATACAGCTGTATTTCTGACCTAGAGGATCATTGTTTCATTAGGCCTGATTAACTACAGCATTATTCCAGTTTTGCTCTGTGTGGATTTATATCAGTGGACAACTTCAGTAATGTATTAAATTAAAACCAGTGCACCAAACCCTGATTCAGCTAAAGTCAATAGCAGCAGTACTGCTGACCTCACGTAGCAGAGTGGCCTGTTTGAAAACAGTTGTAATGTCCTTGTATCTCAACTTCCTGGTGGCTTTTTATGACTGAAAGTAAAAAAGAGCCAGAATTTTTGTTTGTTTGTTTTAGCTTTCTGTAAGCTCTCTGCAGCATGCTATTGTGCTGCTTTTGCAAAACACAGTATATATCTGTTACAGTGTCCAGTTCAAAGGATGCAGCTCTGCCATTGTCTATTTAGTTATCGTTTGCCCTGCATTCACTAGGCCTACAAAAAGATCTGATTTACTGCCTTACTGTTACCCAACCAAGTGACATTCTAGTAGCCTTAACTGCTTCATGTATCCTTAAGAATGGTTTTACTTTGAATCTTAAAACATAATCGATCAAATAAAAGGAAGTTCACTGCCCATCTGCTTGACTCTTATTTAATAAATAGGAGCTTTTCCTACTCTGCAAACCAGTTGTTATTCTTGAGCTTCCTATCTGCAGTTTTATACTTTAAAGTCTTTTTTTGATAATGTAACATGCGCTGTCCCATTTGATAGTGGGGATTTAACACCATTTACCTCAGTGCAGCTCTGACAGTTTTACCAGCTGAGGATTTTGCCCTGATCTCTGCTGCCTTAATTCACACAGGCTCCCTTCTAGCATCTCTGGTCAAGGTTAAATCAGCTTTTCACAGTAGTGAATCAGCATCATTCTATATTCTACATATGAGTCTTGATATTATTCCTGTCTGTTTCAAGATGTCTGTGTCAAGTCCCAAGCAGCTATCTAAACATTGAATATCTCCTTGTAATAGGGTTACATAGTTTCCTTAAAATCATGTTTTGAATTCCAAGTTTTAAGGCAGTCACATAAATCAGCCAATCACTACACAGTGCCCATGGTGACAAATGAAAGAAAAGGCGTCAGGTATGTGACATAGTTCTTAAGATTATTTTGCTGCTTACATGATCTTTATTCTTGTGTGACAGTGCTGTGTATGTCCCAGGGGGAGTGCCATCATGTGAAGAAATGTCATTATGTATGTGGGAGGAGCCTTCTGTGTGAGGAAGGGTATATAGACTGTCACATAAAATCATGTTTTCCTGCTCTAGTTTCTTCCAACTGTAGTGAACTTTGACTAGATTGACAGCTCCAGCCTTGCCAGAATAAAATATCTGCCCCCTCAAAAGAGTCAGGAGTGCTGTACCTCATAGAAAGTACATCATATTTATTTAAGGGATAAGCACTCAGCTTAAATGTATTCTGTCTAGCTTCTGGAAACCTGCAGCTTGTGCTGGGCACTCTTATTAACTTACTGTGAGCTCTTGTCACTGATTTAATAGCATAAAAATTCCATTCTAGTATCATGGTACCTATATTTATGGTGATTACACCATGTCATCTATATCATCTTCAGAGGTATCCAGTGAATATGGGAAAGTCAGATAACTCCAGCTGTTGTTATTGCTTTTAACCCAGTGAGCTTTTGGTAATTACTCCCATTATCTCTTACATTGTAACAGTGCAGTGCAATGCACTGTCTTGATTTTATTATAACTAATACAGAGTTATAATAATCTAGCAAAAGAAAGTTTGGATGTGATATATAAAAGCATAAGAGACAAGTGGAGAAAGAATGTTAAAAATTTTAGAGATTTTTGTATTCTTTGGCAATGGTGGTTGTGGATCTGTTCTACTCAGACTAACCCTGCATGAAAAGGAGATTGGCCTCATGCGTACCCTAGCTTGACTTGAAACGGATGGCCATCTGACTCCCACTGGCAGATCCATGATAGGGAAATATTTGGACATGCTGCTAAACCAGTTTTGCAGCCACAGCCCGGGCCAAGATCTGGACTTACTTTCCAGTTTCCCATATGAGAAACTCTATAGTATGTGAAAAATAGAGCAGACACCTGCTTCCGTACAAGTTACGTGAAAGTTCTGCTGGGTTTATGTGAAAAACAAAATGTTCAGTACTCCATCCTGGACCAGTCTAGAGGTTGTGCTTTCGTGTCCTATTGCACAGTAGGAATGGTAATCCAGCCACATCATTTTCGAATGCTGTTTCATTTTCCACCTGCCTTAAATCTATTTTGCTGCACACCAGCATCTCAACAAATGCCAATTCACAAGAGCCGTGTCTGCCAGCTTCCTGCCATATCCGCCAAACCACACATGAAGGATTCTTCCCAGTACATGGTGTATTCATTTGGCCTTCAAAACACAGCCCTGTTGCACTGGATCATTTTTAGACAAAGTCTCTCAATTCACTAAGAGACAAAGAGAAATTTGTAATGAAGAAAACTATACAGTGTCTTTATGTGTAAATCTTATGGGGAGATCAGGAGTATATTTTTCCTATGCAGAGTAGCAAAAGAATGACATTTTCTTTGGTGTTGCAAATGGAGAGTTATTATGCTGGAAGGTCAGGAGGGAAAAACGTCAGATAAGTCTCTTTTTAAACATCTTTATCTTACATTTAGGTTATCTTCTTCCTTTGAAAACATGTTATTTTTACCTTGCCAAACTTCTCAGACTAACTACAGTGGTTCCAAAATGCTGTATTCATACCTCTGCATAGGCACCTGGTCCTTGAAGGGGGAAGCTATGGCATGTGGCCTGCATCTTTCCCCGGTCACAGGTTTCAGGCAGGAGGGTGGGTAGTTTTGTGAGACTGAGGCAGCATAGCTGATCGTGAAAGAACCAAGTCAGCAGCAGGAAAAATTTTGTATGCCCAGCATGGAGTTGGGCAATTGCTGTCCCAGCAATGTATATGGGGTACCTCATACTTGAAATATTTTGCTCTAACAGTATTTTTTTTTCTCTTTGTCTTAATAACAATTTTCTGCCTGCAGCTGTTTGCATTGCAGAAATAATTTTCATTATTCAGTAAAAATCTGAATAATGAAAATTATTTGGGCTTCTGGAAGGAAAAATAGTTTTAAGATAATTTCATATGTTTAATGTATTTGCTTCTTGATGTTTTATTTCTGTATCAAACCTCCCATTTTTCCATTTTACTCTGCAACAGAACACAGGGCAAATTTGTTCTGTGGATCTGAATATCCTCAGTTCATGAGTTCCTGAACTTTAGTTGCTAGGAGTATCAAAGTCTAAGCCAAGGCTGAAATGCAGCCCATTTCTGCAGTGGTCAGAATAAAACCCTTGATCTCAAACTGAAAATGTTTGAGATCCAAGAACCAAACCCTGGCCCAAGCTTCACAGCTTTAGCCCATCTCTCATAGTGACACTAACATTCTGCTTTTACCCAGAGGCTGCTACCAAGAAACCACGTGTAATGTCATTAATCCCAAGATGTGTTTGTAATTGTAACAAAAGCTCAGTGTTGCTGGAGGTAAATAGAAGATATCACAAGGATAATTCTGGGAGACTTTGTGGTTTTGCTAGACTCATCTCAAAGGCTCAGCTCCTCTCCTCAGCTCCAGGCAGAGGCTGCACATCTGGTTTCTAGCAGAGAAGGGACGTGCTGCCCTAGCTTGCTGCTGAGTGGAGAAAGTGGTTAACTTCAGCTGTGTCTGAACTGCCATGTCTGTACTGTGTGCTTGCTGTTGAATTGGACAGCTATCATGGAAAGACCACTGATTTTCTTCCCGTGTTCTTTAACTGTAGTCACATGTGGCCAAGCTAAACCCCCACAGTGCAACTGTTTTTTCCTATTTACACATGTTACTAAGAAACATCAGCTAAGGATATGTTATTACAAGTTTGTGAATGACCCCATTCTTGGCACAGAGCCAAGCCAAACATTTTAGTTCATTTAAAAAAGCAAAATGTGATAGAGTCAGTAGTTATGATTGACAAGCAGAGGTGGAGTGCTACTATGAAACAGAGAGAGAGGAAATTCCAATAATCAAAATTAATAAGCATAGTCATTAATTCCATCAGTGGGATTATAAAGCAGAAATGTCATTCTGTCTTAAGAGCAGTTTAGCCAGGAAAGGGCACAGGAAACAAACTAAAAAAAAAGACTGATTCATTGATCAAGACACCTTGGTATGATAAAGATGTTAACATTGAGGTTTTTTAAAAGCTTATTATTGTTAGATTCATTAAGCTTCAAGTCTATAATAAAAAATGACAACAACAACAAAACCAAACCAAATAAACTCAGAAATATCATTTAAGTAGCAATGAAACAGAAAAATAGGGGTAAAAAACATTTAATTGTCTGTAAGTGCAACATAGAATGCTTTCTCTTTGTCACAGCAGTACTGCTATAACCAATTTCTTACTCCTCCTCTTCTCCTGCTTACATATACCAGAAGGAATATGTTGCTTTCTCTTTGACAGTCTTGTTAGAACATATGAACCACTAGCAACATTCTAGTAACAAAATTACCCTGTTTCTGTGGTTATTTTCTGAAGAGGGACAGTAATTCAGAAATTACTATTTTTCCCTCTTTGTGCTGGTTATTTCATTGTGGACTCTAAATGCTGGCATGAGACACACTGACTGCACTGGAGTAGAATTTGGAGGGGATGTTACTGGCGCACACACTTGCAGCATTCTGCTTGAGAGTTTGTCAGTGTTTCAAGTGCAAACCACTCCTTGCACAGATTTATAACTAGGTCATAAAAGTTCCCTCTGAGCTAAAATTTGTACTTCTTTTAAGTTTTATGACACAAGCACAAAATAGATGTTGGATTTTTTCATGGGATATATTTCATCATAAGGCATAAAGATTTACATACTTAAATCCCATTCTTGTCTGGGAGTTACATATCTGACTCTATCTGCCGACATCAGCATAGGGTTCTAGAGGCAACTCATCACCTGGTTGTCCTTAACTTCAGTGAATCCCACAGAACAAAGCCAATTAACACTAGCCAACCTGGCTCAAAGTGTTCTTCACTTGCTGGCTGTGGCCAAATGGTTTTTTTCAGCCCTTTGAACAAATAATTTCAGTATGCTTTCTAAACTATAGGTAGAGGAGAGAGAGACTCCATTTCAATGTACCTTATCAAGCTGGAGTCAGAACAAAACAGAACAGATATTAGAGAATAAAATACACTTTTTTCCTTCTATCAGAACTAACACTCTGAATCCAGGCTAATTGAAGCTAATGATGTCCATTGGCCTCATTGTCTATTGTCAAAATCTACAGAAAGCAACAGCTGGAAAGGTGTCCACAATATCCACAGCTCCCTTTCACAGGAGGATCTCCACTGTTACGCCAGGTACAAGGTTTATTACAAACTCTGAAAAAAATGACCATTTATTTGTTTAGGAGTTATATTTCATGCTGGCTATAAGAATTGAGGCGCTGTTTTCCTGTCTGTTACTGTTTGTGCACAAGAACTATGCTTCACTTCATGAGCACTATTCACCAACTTTGCATGGAGCTGGCTGCAAGAGAAGCATAAGGGCTGTTGTATCAAAGGTTCACTTCCTTCCTGAAGCTTTAACAGACCTATCAGAGTTGTATGTATCTTTCCCAAGAGTACTGACTGTTCTTCCAGAGTTCTTTCTGGATTCTGGGAAGATCTTCCCATTCATCCAAAAGACAGATCTTCAGGTAGTTGTGGTGAAAGCCGTGGGCTAGACAAATAAAGGACACTGCAGTTGAAATGGTGCCAAATCCATCCTAAGTGCAGGCTTTTTATAAAAACACCACAAAAATACTTAGGCTGTCATTTCACGTTAAACTTTTTCTAATACTGTTGCTATTTTACCAACACAGTTTTCAGGGATTTAGTTCTCTTTTGTAGACACAGCCATACTGTATTTCCTTATCCAATAACTAGGACCATGTGAAATACTCTCTGTCAAATCCCAAACCACCTAGCACTGTCTTGGTTTCAGCTTTCATTATGAACTCAGAATTCAGACCAGGATGGTCTATTGGGAAAATGATTTGTTAAGGTTCACAAACCTTGCAAACAGACTTTGGGCCTATTTCGATTAACCCTACTTCTAATGGTTGGAGGCATGTTTGAAAATCAGGCTGAAGATGGCTCCTTGTGATGCATTTCTCAGGTCCTAGCTAAGCCAACCAGTCAAACCAAGCCCCCACTTAGCCACTGCTTCTGAACAAAATTTGCAGTGAGGTCTGGAACTCTTTACCTCTCAGGTGGTTAGCTTGTGTTGGAACACAGCATTGAAAGGGCCATTTCAAATTGTTATCAAACATGCCTCATTCTCAGAGCTAATCAGAACTACATGGATAGAGCGTTCAGACTTCTTGGTCTTCATCCAAAGGTATGCAGAGCTCAAAGTTTTAAGTTACTCAGTTAGTAATACAGAATAGAATGACAATTTTAACTCCTAAATAAGGTAATTAGAAAAGAAAGCCCCCCTTCACCCTCAGTTTTTACTCCCTGAAACAGCTCTCACCATGACAACATTCAGTGTACAGGGTGTGTAATAATGATGGAGACATTCATCTTTTGGGATTTTGTCTTTCCTGGTGTTATATTCCTGAAAGACTGTTTTATCATCAGATGAAAGCGTTGGAATTAAAATATTGCCGTGTGGCTTACATTAGTGATAGTAATAGTCTCCTCCAAAATTACCCACCCAGCATGCCTTTGAATTTGTTTGATTGAATAGACCCACCAAGGTCTCAGACATGGTTAATCTTTGTTCTATGGCAGATTGTCTTCATTAGGACAGCGCAGGATACTGCAGAAGCAACATTCTACTAGAATAGTGTCATTTCACAGTATGCAGAGCCTATGGAGTGTAGGTTTGTTACCTCACACTTAGATCAGTATTGAGTTTTTTGTGATTTGTGTTTTTTGTTTTTTCCCTATGCATGCTAGCTTCAAGGCTGGGGTTCCTCGTACCAACTCATAGTAAAAGAGATGCCAAAATAGGCAGATTGTACATAAAGGGAAACCCTATGTCGGGGAGAGGCACTAAATTGAGTATAGGTTATGGCACTGCTGAAGCTAATTCTGGATAGCAAGAATGAATGAAGCTGAGTAATGCTGCAATCTATCACATCTCACCCTAGCTAGTGACAGCACTTGCAAGGCACCCCATGTAAAAATAAAACATTTCTTAAAAAGTGTTAGAAACTGGTATGAGGTGACCTATTTGATTTGAAACATGGAGTTATCAAATAAAACAGCTGTCTGTCGGATCAGGTGTATCCATGGAACAGCAGTTACTTCGAGGAGTGCTGTGGGTTTATAAACTGTCCATTTAAAATATTTTCCTCCATTTCTCTTGCAGTTCTTTAGTTTCTCTCTATATTTAGATGTCCAACTTTCCATTCTTAATGTTCTGTTTATTTCACTGTATTCACATAAGAGAAGTAAAAAAAAAAATTCCTGTGTGGCTAAGAGGCTGAGCTATTTCCATCTCAGTGAATGGGGGGAGAAAGAAAGGGGAGATACCTTTAAAGGGAAGTAGAGGATTTCATGCACATTTGTCTAACACCAGGTATCACAACATTATCTGAAACCTGGGACATATACTAAGTATAAAAGAAAAACCTCTAAAATTAAAAGAAATGTTTTGAACTTGGATGTGTACATTGATCTGCCATAATCACTGCCACGAGGTGTTCTTAAGGTTAAGAAGAAAATCTCAAACTGTCTGGGCAAAGGGACAATGCTTCAGGCAGAAGAATGATGAAGAGACTGCAAGAACCAACAGAAGAAAGAAGGAAAGTGATAGTGGATGGGAAAATTTATGAACCTATTGCTGGCTGGAAAATAAAAACAGAATTAGAATATACCCAGAGAGGGGGAGGGAGAGAGGGAGGGAGCAGTATGCTGAAGAGGAGTCTAGATCATGAAGCAGAGAAAACAGGAACTAGCTAGCTGGCTAAAGAGTTGAGGGAAAACAGGTAATAACAAAATAGGTACAAAGACTGTGTATAGCCTATGTGTTGGAACATGGGAAAGGGAAATATGGCAACAACGAAGGGTAGGTGGTATGGAGCAGTTGCCACAAAGCAGCAAAAATGAATAGATTAATTTGAATCGTAAACCTATGACGCAGCGCAGATTTACAGTCCTCTGGGGTTTGCCCGGCAGCTCGGGGGGGAAACTGCGCCGATAAATCGACCGACAGAAGCTCTCCCGCGATTCCCGCCCCGGGGAAATCTCTCTGTGCCTTCTCTCCGGCACTATCTTGCCTTAGCTCAGCTGCCCTTGGAGGCTGCACATCAAACCAGTTGCACCGATGGGTAGAAGCGAAAGACGAGAACAGACCCTTCTGCTGCTATGTCCCAAGAGTTTATTGTCTCGGGGGGAGCAGAACAAAAGCGCGCCAAAAGAGCCAACAGACCAGGGGTGCACAGCTTTTTAAAGAGGGGAAAACAAGGGGTGTTCACATATAGGTGAGGCTAGCTTAGGGGCGGTGGGCAGGGAGGGATCACATTTTCCAGGACCAACGGGGATACAACCAAGGTGACTGACACTTAAGGCAACCACAGGGGCTTCGAAGTTTTATGGGAATTCCCAAGGGGAGTGTCTGGGACTCTGGGGATTGACAAGCCCGAGGAAAAAAGGGTGACTGACAGGGATCTCTCTGGAACACAGGAGGCGTTACTTCCTTATCTGGTGGAGATGGGAGGGTGGAGGGAAGGAGTTTTGGGGGAGCACTTTACTATGGGAGCAGCCACAGGTAGGGGGGTAACAGAACATACCAACTTTTAAACAGTAACTTCAATTTAACATTCCATACAAATGAGAAACTAAATTCAACTAAACATTAACAGTTCAGAGCACATCGCCACAAACCTACAATTTAAAATGGGAGTTGAGGCTTTCTGGACAGTAGGACTAGGATTGGGAGAATAAAAGGGACTGTGCACAAGCACCCAGAGGAGTCAGACTTGTTAGGCAAGGAGAGAGATGTGCTGAGAGCAGCGACTGGAAAGGTTTCATGAGAAAGATGAAATTTGGATCCTGAAGCAGAGATCTGGATCCCTGAGGGAAGAGATTAATGAAGGCAAAGCTGTGTCAGAGAAGGTGAGACAGGAGGGGTAATGCTGACATGGCATAGACAAATAGCTGAGGAACATGGAATAGTTCATGTGATATTTAGGTCTGCTCCCAGTTTCTCTGCTGTCAGCAAAAGTCTGTTTAAATGCTAGCAGAGTGTGTGTCATCCCACTTGGTGTTGCCAGTAAAGAGATCAACAACCTATTGCTATAAACTACTCCATTAAATTAAATTACCTAGACCTGTGTGGAAAATTCATATAGTTGACAGTGCAGTGCTTACAAGCAGTTTCATGATGGAACTTCTGCTTTTTCACTTTGCTTTCAAAAAACATAAAAATAAGCAAAGAATAATACATATTGATAGTACTATTAAGGTTTAATTTAAGCATCTGGAATTTTTTTAACTTCCAAAGCACTCTGAACTTTGCAATCAGGATTATGTTTCCCTGCCCATTCCCATAAATTTGCTCTCTGATACCATCTTTAATTGCAAGCACACTGGGGATTTTTATGTTATGTTGGGTATTTTTTTCTCCACAGGCCATTTACACGCTGACCTGTTTTGGGTGTGAATCAGGGATGAGTACTGGGGCAAGATAATGTCTTTAGTACTCTCCCTTCGTTTGTTACAAAAACCCGTGAGATCTACAGTGAGGTAAGGCGGCTGTAGGAAGAAAAAGAACAAGTCACACGGCTGCGCTAATTGAATACTGGCTCACAAAATTGGATTTTCTCCCTTTCCTGTTACCATTCGGTCCCTGTGCTTTGCCAGGCATCACACTTTTCCACAGGTGGTCACTAATTGTGTTTTCCTCATTTCTGGGGTCCTGACAGAAGACTCTAGGGTCTGGTTTGCAAAAGTGCTGTGCATTCACAGCTGCAACTGAAGTTAGTGGTACTTGTATTTTTAACACATAAAGGACTATGTAACTTTATATACTCTGAAATATCCATATGACAAATTTTAAGTGAACTGGTTAGTGAAGTCAACTGGCATGAAAAAACACGGGGATTTAAATGTGGGGGACGTTTGGAATTTCTCAAGTCAAAAGTAAAAAACTTTCTGTAATTTGGATCCCAAAAAAGTGGGTGGAAAAGACTTACCTAGAAGGCCCCAGCTTCAACTGAATGAATAACCATCTCGGAAGGGATATTAAGACTAAGCAGGGAGCTTACAAGGGATGGAAAAAAGAATTGACCGGCAAAGAAAGCTATGTCTTCAATGTCAGAAAGTATACAGAGAAGGTGAGAACTGCCAGGAATCAGAGAGTTGAACCTTGAAAAGAAAATTAAAGCAAACAGCAAGAAGTTCTTTGGCTATAGAAAGAAAAAGAGAACAAGAGAAGAAAGGAGATGAAATTGGAATGCTTTATAAACTAAGGATATGGCAGGGATTTAATTTTCAAAGTATAACCAAAAAAAGTGAATAAATATCTCAGTTTTCAGATATGGGTGATGGAGGGCAGGTTGACAGGCAGGAAGGAGGACCTGGAGAAACCAAAATGACATGAAGCAAAATTCAAAATCCTTGCTACAATCAAGTGAGGAAAGTGGATAATCTCCATTTCTGAATGCTGGCACGTGAAATTACAGGTCACAGGCAAAGTAATTTAATAAATCTATAAAAAGACAAGTACCAGGTAACTAACAAGAGTAAATTATACATGAATATAAAATTATATTTAATGTTTCTAGTAAAATAAAAGTTTAGTGCTACTGAAAGGAAGGAAATCTGATTTGGAGAATTTACATGCCTTCTAGGCTGACCTCCCCATATGCAGCATTTTAGTCTATATTTTAAAGATATGGACAATTATAAATGGTGTGGAAAAGAACTAAATTGCATCCAGGGTGTATCATGCCAGGATAACCTTATGTCTGTGTTTGATAT
Organism: Erpornis zantholeuca; assembly: GCA_013400515.1. NCBI lineage: Eukaryota > Metazoa > Chordata > Aves > Passeriformes > Timaliidae > Erpornis > Erpornis zantholeuca. The sequence continues at coordinate 862,417 of VZTN01024284.1, read as the reverse complement.
TTTGTGTATTTCACTGAAAATTTCTCCTACATTATGTATGGATTAAGAAGAAATAGACAGGATTTAATAAGGTGGTAAAGGGGTACACAGGAACGGCTGGTAGTCATAGGTGAAGGACTATGACTAGACTTCTCCATGGCAAGAGAACACATATTTGCAAGGATGATTTTGGTCCTTAGTTATTTGAATATTTTCATTAATGATGCTGGCTCAGAATTAATTGTATGCTAATAAAATCTGCTCTTGACTTGATGGAAAGCACAGTCAAAAAACAGAGACATCCAAATATCTTATGCAAAGAATCATGTGACACTCAGGACTGGACTGTTCCTGAGATCATGCACATAAAGAGCTGAACCCAGAAATTTCTTCTCTAGGCTGAGAACTCATCAATTTCCCTGTGCACGAGGAGGAAAAAGGCCTGGGGATTTGGGTTACATGGTGACAACAAGTGTTCACATAATTTGAAGGAGCCCAGGAAGAAGCAGATTAAACTCTTAAACTATATCAAAGATAACTTCAGTAAAATGGAGAAGAATTAAAACTATTTTACAAGTCATGGGGGACATTGAAGAAGAGTATACCATATACAGTTCTGTCCCTGTATGGTAAAGAATGATGATTTTAAGCTGGAACCTTTGTCTGTCTGATGGGAGAAAATAAAAACAGCTTTGCCTGCTTTTTCTGTTAGAAAAAAAAAGGCTGAGGCAGGAAATTGTTAATCCCTATAAATACATGTGAAGAGGTGGAGGTGGTTTGAAGGTATTGGGGCAGTGAAAAATGAGAGCAGACAATACTGAGTTTCAAGGAAGTGTTCTCTAAACTAAAGAAAATTAAGGACTAAAGAATACACTGATAAGAAGTATGTGTATGTATTAGTCTAGGAACTGGGATGAGCTTCTTGAGCATCTGAAGTCTACTAAAAAGCTTCTGGTGGAAGAGAGATGAGCATAAAGGCTGTTCCACAGCTGTAGCTAGCATCCCTCCAGTGCATACTGACTTTCCTGCTGCTTTCTCTCCCTCTGACAGGCAGCAGCCTGATTCCTCCCTCTGAGCTCCGTGCGGGTTGCTACATGTTCCCTTTTAAATACGTTCATTGTTGCCATGTTCTTTGTGCCAGTACTTGCTGATTTTCTGAGGTCAGACATTACAAGCACATAAGTCACAGAAGAGACAAGGAATCTTGTCTTGCCAGCCCCTTACAGCGTCATAAGTCTCACAGATGTTCAAGTATATTGGTTTTGAAATGAAACTCCCACTATGTGGTTGAATTATTGCTTCTAGTGAAGGACCTGCTTCCATCCTATCTGACCTCCCTTTACTGTTTGGTGGTGTTTTCATGGTTGTTTGCATGTACTGGCGTATCTTATTTCCAGTGATGGCTAAAGCTCTGCATTTCCAAATACTGGGCTTGGTTCCATTTATTGTGACACATGGACTTTCTGCTTTTATCCCATAGCTATATTCTTGTTTTTTATCTACCTCTTGCATTTTGCCCACGAAAATGGGCTGGTTAAGCTTGAAGGTATCCCTAAATCAGTATTTCATTTCTGAGGATGGTCAAGACCAGATGTCTGAAGAAGGCTGTGGGAAGGGGGAAACATTGTGAGACTTCCTCAAAATACTCTTCAGGCTCCAGGAATTTGTGGCTCGGATAATTCCTGAGCCAGAGATGGGGCCTTTGTTTTTAATAGCTCTGATGGATTTTTCTTCTGTGAATTCGTTCATGAATTTTTAAATGCAAGTTAACTTGTGGTATCCCACAACATCCTGTGGCAAGGGGTTAGCTGGCTTTACTGTGAGTTAAGCAAGTTAAAATCTACCTTTTTATTGGTTTGAAAAATGCTTCCTGCTTTTCATTTGATGCCCTCTGGCTTGTATACTAGAAGTAGTGTGTAGTTGTTTCCTATTTACCATGCTTATGCCACTTGTGATTTTACAGACATCTCTCATATTGTATCCTAGGCTGAAGGGTATTACTCTATTTAATCATTCCTTAGATGGAAGCCAGTCCACAATTTCTGTCAGCCTTGGTATCCTGCTCTGTATTTACTAACTGTTTGGGCATAGTGGACAGTAATTCCTCCTGTGGCAATTTGTACTGGGATTTCATATCCAACTAGTATTGAAAGGTGAACTGATAGCATCCTTTGATTCCAAGGAGCTCATTCAGATGGTGTTTTGGTTTTGAGCCCTTAGTGTGGCTCTGTCCAGTGCTCAGAGAAATGCTCTGAGCAGGCAGCTTTGCAGACTTCTTCAAGGTGCATAACATTGTCCCTGTTCCTCCTGTACTACTTTCTGCCACTCCCTTTTCATTGTCAGTACACATACAACCTCCCTGGTCTTCTGCAAACCCTTTCACCCCATCTTGAGTGGCCCCATCTGAAGGATAACATAGCTCTAAAAAGTAAATATCTTCTGCTGTACAATTTCAAATGCCAGCTGATCAGAGCCTGTCCAGTTTACCTCTCTCCCACCTTCCTAACCTGGTTTGCCTGCCCCTACTATCACTCCTACCTATTTGACTATATTTCTATTCCCAAAGCCATAGGGTGTCTCTTCCTCGCTGTCTCTTGCCCTTGTATCCCCTGCCTATGCGAAATCCTCTGGCATAGCCATCATAGCTATTCCCCAAAGCAGCGTTCTTTGAGCTGAGTATCTTTGAAAACATTCCAAAAGAGGAAATTTAGACCTAAACATGCTGTCAACCCAAGAGTCAGAGCTTATCCCCACAGCCCCACTCAACTTACCATTGTACAGGGAAAAGCAGGCATGGGAAGGAGGAGCAGGCAGCCTCTGGTATCCAGACATACAAGAGACACCTTCAGCCTACCCACAACCTCTGGTCCTGTCAGCTTCTTATCCCCATGCTACCACTGGATCAAACTGAATGCCCTCATTTCAAGTGCCTGTCAGAGAAGGAGAGAAAGCTTTCAGGAAGAAAGAAAAACTGCAGGAAAATGAGAGAAAAATTTAAATTGCCTCTTTCTCCTCTTTCTTTCAGTTGTCCTGAAGCTGTCTGGGTGAGATGCCCCCATCTCAAAGCTACTGCCTTCTCATGCTCCACAGACTGAGGCATTTCAGGATATCCTTACTCTTTTTCCAGGTCCATTTGGGACCTAGTATCTTTGTATGTTAACTGCTTAAGGTAGAGCTTGGAGGAGGCAAGAGCCAGAAAATCAAAGGGCCATGCATGTAAATCAGTGGATTTCCCCTTTCATCTCCTGGTCTAGACATGGCTTTTCTCTCTCTTTCTCAGGTCTGACCAGTATCTCTCAGAGATCAGAAGATGTCTGTCCTCTTGTCTGCATTCAGATATATTAAACTCTTGGTACTTCCTTGGGAATTGGCTGTGACTGTTACAGCATAATTCACTAAATATCCTGTTCTTGTTACATTTGGCTACTGCAACAACTGTGGTGAACTACACGCTCAGTGGTCCTCAGTCTAGCGACAGATAAGTGACAAGTTTAGTTCTTGTCAGAAAACTTGGGTAGCTACATTTGTGCCAATGAAATTGAGACTAATGATAAATGCCAAATGTGACCGCAAATAGTCAGGTGATGGGCAATCAGCTCAAGCCTCAGCTTCAGCAGCTCAAGCCAACACTGACATCAAGGACACTGAGCCCTTTTGCCCAAAGCAATTTTGGTAGTAACCCCGTACCTTACAGGGGTAGTGGAAGTCTTTTCAGGATTCTGCTGTGTAGCACCCTTACACCTTTCTTTGAAGGCTTTGTCTTGATTACTACATCACTGGTTTATTTTGTACTGGATTTTGGCTGTAATGGGTAATGTCATTCATAGAACTACTGTTAGTGACTTTATCATGGCTAGTTTTTGAGCTACACAGGGACAGTGATTTCTGGCTTCAGCACGTCTTGTGTCTTCTGGAAATGTGGCTTTCTATTCTGGAGAATATTGAACAAGGTAATTTTTCTTGTTCTTGTCTCAAAGTGAGAAAAAAAGACTGATTTAGTTGCACAATTTGTACTGACCTGCTGTTAGTGGGTTGGCCTGTTGGTGACACCAAGCTTTGTATTCTAAAATGTTCCTGTTTATATGGCTGTATTTTTGTCTTCCTGATAATTTGCACTGAATAAGAATTAGTGAACTGGTAAATTAATTGTCTTATATTACTTACTTAATAGTTTTGTATTTCCAACAGACTGGAAATAAGTCTGATAAATTTGTTAATCTAATACATTCATAGAAACCTTTTTTGGTGATAGGTTAAATAAATGTAAAAGACGCTTTAACTTACCATTTGCTTTCTACCAGTCCAAATCTTTGCTGAGGCCAAAATTGGCATCTGTGTGAACTGTTTGCTACATTATTCCCATGGCCTACTCATGCCTAACTGCCCCAAACCACTAATCATTTGCTCATTCTTGTTCAAGCTATCAGTCTAGCCCTCTGGGCTTTGCAGAATCCAGCAATAAATCTAGCTCTGATGACCCAGATCTTCTGAACCCTAACCTTAAAATTAGAGTTAATAGTCCAGAGACCCCTAAAAGCAAGAGAATTAATCACAAGCCATTTGTCTCTGTTAGTCTAGCTGCTAGTCCTATAGGTCATGCAGTATCCAACCATAAAACTACCTCTTTAGTCCCTGCCATCTCAAAAGTAATCTGAACCGTAACTTTTAATGTAAGCCAAAACCCAATATCTAGTCCTAAATTAACAAAGTGTCTTTAGTCTGTATTACAATTAAAAGATGTCATTGGTTAGACTTGATGTAGATGACATCAGAAAGTGAAAAATAATGACTTACAGTTACCTGCTGTAAATTTCCATGCTGGCCCATGGACAGCAAGTCTGAATGAGTAAGTATAATTTCTGATGTTATTAAAGTTAGAAGTGCAACTGAAACTAGCTGGCAGGAATGCTTAGTCTTGTGGCTGTGATAAGCTGGCAGGTTACAGTTAGGAGTAGATCTGGGTATAGAAAATGAGAAACTGTAGCTTTTCAGCCGAATAATTTCCTCTTCAATGATGCAAAGAAAAGATCTGGAACAAGAATCATCCAGGGCTAGAAACAACTAAAAGATGTAGAGGCAGCCTGGGCAAATGCTGCCATATTCTTTAGATCTGAAAGTACTGGCCTGAAAAATCTAATCTGGAAATACCTAATGTTGATATCCTTATTCTGGTACCTAGATAGAAGCAATCCTCTAAAGCCTTGCAGAAAAACAGTTTGTCTTCAAAGCCCTAGGCCTAATCTACACTCTTTCCAAGTGCCTAAGAATACCAAACTACATGCTCTTACTAAGGTTCCACCATCTTTTTTCTGGAAGACTTGCAAAATAATAATAAAAGGATTCTCTCATAGGGTCTGCTGCTTGGAAACTTCCCCTTTTCCAAATGCTACTGTTGTCTTAATGTTAGTATAGAGGCCAAGAACAGGTAAAGACTCTTCTGGTACTTTCTCTAGTATTTGGTCTTTGAGCATGGCAAATTCTCCATCCTGCTAGGTAGGACCTGCTAGATAATAGCAACCTAAAATACTCATCCATGCTACTCTCAGCCGTTTTCGTATGCTGGCAAGAGGAAAGGACACCTTCTCATTTGGGTTTGAATATAAGTTGTCCTGAATGCTAGAAATCAGTTAATCTTACAAGTAACTGCAGAAAGTGAGAAAATCTCTGGCTAAACTTTACAGAGAAATTCTACTTGTTCAAAATTATTGTCATGCCTTGTTACCTGTCAGGTTCAATATTGAATAAATGAAAAGAAAAGTAAGTTCCAGAATATTAAATTTTTTCCTCCTCATGAAACATAAAGGTAAATACCAGTCTCCATACAAGGGAGGTTAAAATCTCATGTGCTGGAAGGGCTTGCAAGCAGACATCTGGCACTGAGGAGGCAGTGGAAGCCCTTCAGCTTGTTTGGGTTCTCATTATCACTCTTTATATCCCTTCCAGTTTGAAGAACAGCAACCAAGCAAGGAACTGTCAACAAGCACACAATATTTTTCAGCTTAGCTTGCACCTTGGAAGCTGGGAACTGAGACAATAAGGGAAAGGTGCATGCAGTGTTGATTTTTTTGGAGAAAAAGCCTATGGATTTGGGATGTTTTGAAGCCCTCTTTCCTGAGGGGAGCACAGCTCCAGGAAGTTCTTGCCAAAAATGAACTTGAGTATCAGTGACACTCTGACCAAGCAAATCAGCTGACTTCATCTGGCAGCAGAGGAATGGGCACTTCTTGGTCTGCTGCAGTGCTAGCCTTGGGTGATCATGGACGATGCTGCAGGTGCAGCTTGTTCTCAGTCCACAGGAAGCCTGCTTTTAATTTAATCATACATACTATGCTGGAAACAGCTCCAGAGAAAAAAAGACATTTTGTATATTGTGTTTGCCACCCTCTGTATCCTCTTTAGTACTGACTCCCATTTTGTCCACTATTTAACTTGTTCATCAATGACTTGGATGAAGGGGCAGATGCCTCCTCAGCAAATTCAGTGATGACACAAAGCTGGGACAAGTGGCTGATACAAGACAGTGGTGCTGACATTCATCAAGACCTGGACAGGCTGGAGAGCTGGGCAGAAAAACCTAATGAAGTTAAGGAAAGGATGATGCAGGGTCCTGCACCTGGAGAAGAATAACTCCCTCACCAGTACAGGCTGGGGACCAAACTGCTGGAAAGCAGCTCTGAGGGGAAGGACCTGTGGGTCCTGGTGGATAACAAGCTGTCCATGAGCCAGCAGTGCCCTTGTGGCCAAGAAGGCCAATGGTATCCTGGGGTGCTTTAGGAAGGGCATTGCCAGCAGGTGGAGGGAGGTGGTCCTGCCCCTCTACTCAGCCCTGGTGAGGCCACATCTGAAGTGCTGTGTCTGGTTCTGGGCTCCTCAGGACAAGAGAAACAAGGAGCTCCTGGAGTGAATCCAGGAGAGGGGTATGAATATTAAAGGACTGGAGCATCTCTCTTACAAGGAAAGGCCGAGGGAGCTGAGCCTGTTCAGTCTCAAGAAACGATGACTGAGAGGGAACCTTGTCAGTGTCTATCAGTATCTGAAGTGGAGGTGTCAAGAGGATGGATTCAGGGTCTTCTCGGTAGTGCCAAGCAATAGGGTAAGAGGCAACAGGCAGAAACTGATGCACAGGAAGTTCCACCTGAACATGAGGACAGAATTCTTTACTGTGCAGTGACCATGCACTGGAACAGATTGCCCAGAGAGGATGTGGAGTCCCCCTTATTGGACATATTCAAGAACCGTGTGGGCACAATCCTGTGCTATGTGCTCTAGGATGATGACCCTGCTTGAGCAGGAAGTTTGGACCAGATGACCCACTGTGGTCCCTTCCAACCTTACCCTGTGATTCTGTGATGAATGTGATTCTTATCATGGGCTTCAGGCCTCTCCTTTAGGATGGTGTTCAGGCAGTCAAAACAGCCACTAAGGGAAAGATGTTGCATGAAGTTAGTAGGGGGAAAGATGCCATGACAAATTTCTTATGCCTCATCAGATGGGACTAGATTAAAACAGACTAGGACTAAACAATCTGCAACTCATGTGAGCCATAAAATTAATCATAAACTATTTGACCTGGAGGCTCGTTGCCTCATGTTGGTCCTGTTGGCTAGTTCCCAGAAGAAAGTTCCTGAAATTCTAGACTCCCCCACCTTACTTCTGCTCCAAGACAGGTTCTCGAAGTGCTGAAATTACTCATTACTTATTTTTTTTCCTGCTAGCTGTGTCCTTCATTTTACTTGTTATGATTTTCAGGGCAGGAGCATTGGAACTATTTAGAGACTTTCTTCCCGTCAGCTTCAACCTTGAAAGGGAAGTTTGCCTCCTTGCAGAAGGAAAACTTATATAATTTCTGTCAAATGAACACATGACTCTGACACATCTTCTAAGATTCTAGAGGAATATTTTCACTTCTTTTCTGAAAGAAATTCTATCAATATACCTAAACATATGTCCTGAAACAGAAATAACAAACCATTAGAGAAAAAAGGAGTTAGTTGTGAACTAATTTTTCCTGCTAACTATATCACTGCATCTTTATCACAGCAAGACTTGCAAGACTAAAAAATGAACCTCAATTTATATTTCTTCTTTTCTTGTCCTACAATTCCTAAGCAGATGAAAGAGATGCTGACAACTCAAAAGAAGTTATTTGAAAATCCAAGGTTTTATGTTAAGAACTATCTCCATTGGTTTTCTTTTCTTTAAGAGTGTTCCTAACTATAGTATTCACGCTGAGCTCAGTCAGAGGCTAGGCAGAAAAACTCAATCACACATCCTTTCTCCACAGTTACAACTGCTTTCTTTATCCTTCTTTACCAGCACCTGCAAGATTGAGGCTTGTGTTTCATTCTACTTTTCCTTGTACTAAATTGCAACCCTTGAGCTGACCCAAACCCTAGCTTGAAGGCAGTAATCCAAAACAGCTTACAATGCAAGCGTATTATATATTTTACATGGCCAACTCACATTTTTAATCTGTATCCTTCACCTGTTTTTATTTTTTTTTGAAAATCCAAGATTCAAGAAAGAAAGCAGATCCTTGGTTCCTAATCCCAACTCTTGCCAGAAACAGGCTGGCTATGCTGCTACTCTGTGCCTTGTTGTCCCTAGGCATCCCCACAAGTGCTTGGGCAAGGCAGCAGGAGAGCAGATGGGAGAAGGAGATAAAGTTTACTAAAGCAAGCCATAGGCACATGTCTGGCTAAGTAGAAATACCTGCCAGGGCTGATTTTTATAGGGAGAAACATGTAACTGGCTGCTGCAGCTGCTCCTTGAGCATACAGTGGGGAGTAAAGATAGCTAGTTCCTAGCTAGTTCCTAGTTTAATCTGTTGTTGTGGGAGACCATTTCTTCAGGCAGTAACAAATTAATTTGTTTTCCAGTGCACACCATCTTATTCTTGTTATTGTCTTTTGCTATAAGATGCCCAAACACACTATTTCCCCTGTCCCCTGACAGGAGGAAGTGTGGAAACTCATTAGAGGTCTGGCTTTGAGATTTAGGTTTGCCAAGTTCACAGGGACAGAAGTTGTCATGGCCAAGGTTTTCTTGGTCTCTGTACCTTAGGTCTCGGGGTGGCATGAGGGGTCCTGAGGCTGCAATAGCATATTACCCTCTTATTCCAAAGCAGACTCAACCTATCTCTTCCTTTCTTTTTGGAAAGCTGAAGGTCTCTTACCTAATTTGATACAGAGTATTGGCTTATGAATAAAAATGTAAAAGAGCTGGGCCATGCAAGGCCCAGTCATAAGTAAGTTAGGCATTTCTAAGGAGAGAGTACAGGGGCAGTAAGATAAGGATTTATAAAATCTTTGGGAGACTGGAAAGGATCAATAGATCATTTGTTCACTGTCTCATTCAATAGAAACCTAGGGTAATCAAATGAAATCAGAAAGAGGCATGTTTCAGAATGCTGGGGGTTCTTTTCAGGTCAGATAACGAAGGCATATAATCCTTTGCTGGATGACCTGTGGATACGGTTTACATGTGCTCAAGATGAGGTGAGATCGTGAAAATGCAATTCATGGCTGAATATTGAGGGTGTATTATTAGGCTTACTCTGTTTTATACTCTAGGCATCTCCCTGTGATCATTCTCAGAGCCATGAGGACTGTTGGTTTGATCTTCTAAGGCCAATTTATGTTCCTAAGTCCAAGCTCTGCTTGTCTTTATCAGCTGTGATCACTCATCTGAAACAGCCAAAGATCCAGCCATCGCCACAAGCCACTTTTACTTGTCATATCAAAACAATTTCCTTGAAAAGCTGAGTTCACAGTCAAGGAGCTAATCAAACTGGCCAGTCCCTGTTGTCCCAGGTCCTAATCCTGAGCTTGTCCTTTGAACCTGGGACACTAATTACAATTCACTTTTCCTTGAAGGACATGCAATAAAGGATTGAGCACAGCTTTTCAGACACTGTCATATTGAATTTTAAGCTGATACTGTAGTTGGAGCCAAAACTAAAGGGGCCTCAGAAATAATCTTTGTCTTTCACCCTTCTTTGCTCTGTTCCTGAAGTCTTGAAGGCTATAGCAATAATGACACTCTTTTGCATCTCCACTTTTCACATCTCTAACACTCTCCTGAAGCTGTACCATAGCTTTTTGACCCATTATCTCCCAAGCTTATTGCTTTTCCAGTGCCTTTTCCAGTGCTGGTGGTGCAAGCTTCCCACTAGCTCTGTGAGTCTTGCAGGATCTGGCGGTGAAACTCAGCTCTTTTACAAATCCTAATGCTGTCACCAACCTTAATGCTAGTTTTCCCAGTCTTTCCTTAAATCCCACTACTTCCAGTGCCCTTACAATCTCTTCATCTGCTGAAAGCTATTCTTCCTTCTCAGCTGTCTGTATGCTAGGAAAGATTTGCTACACCCTACACTTGTATTCAGTGGCTGAGAATGTTAATTTCTGCCTGTCATATTCTTCCCACAGTATGTACACTGAGCCATGATTTTCAGTCTGGCTATGTCCTGAGTCACTGGCTTCTTTATCTTGCATCGACATACTTGTTCTGCACAGCAATGGCTGTCACTGTTCTGATTTTTCCCTTGGACAGCTCCTGTGCTATTGACATTTGTGTGCATTTCCCCAGGCTTGAAGATGATTCTCTTGATGTTTTCTCCTGCAAAGTGTAATCACATGGCTCACCAATAATGCTGTTTGTGATTAGAGAATCTTTTGTCTCCAGAGTTACATGTGGATACCAGAACTCTCCATTGTGTAACTCACGTATCTAACTTACACTCTTCTTATTTCCAGGTAAAATACTTTCCCAACCTCCATCCCAAACCCAATACCTGTCCACAGTATCCTTCTGCCTAAAATCGTGACAATTATTATTCCTCTATTTCCCAGCCAAAGCATGGGATATGAGAAAGAGACAAGTCTTTGCCTTATTAATTCTTACAGTCAGTTCAGTATTCCGGATCCATTTTTCCTTTGTACTGCTTTAATGATTATGCAAGTCTATTTGTCTAGAAGTCCAGCTTTCCTGTGGAGTGAGTCATATTTATCCTCTTCAGAAATGCTGCCTTGCTCTCTTCTAAAACATGCACCTTTCTCCTGTGTGAGCATTACTCCCCCATCTCTTCTATCCTAGCTAATAAAATGGCAGGATTTCATTATCCTTTTATTAAAGAGGCTCTGTATTAGGAGAAGCCTGTTCACAGATGCTGCAAGTCAACTCCAGCTATGACTACATAATACAAACAGACTGGTGCCTCCTCCAGACTTTCTTCGCTAGCTCACACTCCATCTACATTGCTGCATCACTAAAGAAAGATTCAAGCAATTTACACAATTATTGGTATGATTTGCACCCTTTTCACATTGTTTTGAGACCTCAGATAGGAGAATTTTGCTTCCAAATTCCCTGATTGTTATTTGGTTTTCATGGCTATGTTCCCATGGTTAATACAGCTCAGCAGAAGCCATTTTCAGCTATTTTTTTCAGTGACAAGATACCATTAATCTGAGTTCTCTGATTCAGCCCAGGACAGTGGGGAAGGGCAGGGGGTAAAGAAAAGAAAACAAAACAGAGTGGTGGAGGGTGTATTTGTAGAATCTAGCTTTGACTCGTATTTCATCTCTGCTGGCATGAGATCATTGATTCAAACACCACTACACCCAATTTGTACAAATTCAAGTAAAATTCAGACTGACAGACTCTCTCATAAATGCATCTTTCAGTTCCTTTGAAAAAAGCAATACTGTAGTGATGTACTTGGCCTGGTGTTTCAGGGGACTATGCTCAATTCACTGGTCCCTGAGCTGTATTGTTTTACAGAGAGAGGTTTGTTTCATGCAATCTGTGCAGAGTTCATGTAATGTGCCCTCCAATCACTCCTTCCTCCAATCAGCTCCAGTAATTTGGCATTACTAAGAAGAGGTGAACATATTTTGTTTCATTTCAAACCTACTCACGCACTTCTGAAATGAGGAACAGAACTCCAAAAGGATTAGATTTGTTTTCCCTTTAAAGGGGGAAAAATGCCAATTTGGGCTGCTGTGACAAGAAGGAAGTCCTGAATTAACAATGTATGAATTCCTAGCAGTGGCCAAACACTCTTCACTCTGGCTGAGTTATGAAGAGGGATAAAATGCCATATTATCAGTGGATCCCACTTCTTACAATTGTGCCCCACAACTTGTGCAAAGCTCTCCTCTTCTTCTCATTCTCTCAGGAACCAGTTCTGCTGTGGACATAAAACATAGTCCTCATTGTTTCCTTCCATTTCTGAATGGAAGAAGTAATGGCAGCTTGTCCTCTCCATAACTAAACAGTTGCTATATTCATCTGCTTTGAGAGATTTGTTTTCAGGAGTTGTTAACTCCTTGTCATTTCATTTTTGGGTAGTGGAGCAGAGCAAGGCCAGTGAAAATGAGGGAAGCAGAGTAAAAGAATTATGCCTAAGTCGTGGCTGCTGTTGCTGCTGCTACTGCAGCCATTGCTGCCCAGGAATATAAACTGCATGCTGTGTAAATGAAGGATGTTTACCACTGAAAGGAGTACAGATGCCAAAATACTCAGCTGCAGCTCTGAGCAAAGTGTTACTGGACAGGCTGCTATTATGAAACTTTCTTGTTAGGTTCTTTGAGAAAGCAGTCTTCTTCAAAAATAGGGGCTTGGTTGCTTCAGAGCAAAGCCAGTCTGCATTTGTTTATGGTGGTGTATACACCTTGAGTTTTGCTGTCTTATGACACCTTGCCTTTGTGCTGTTGCTGCAGCTGGATTTCAGATGGGGTGGCCAAGTCTTCTACGTAGCACAGCAAGCCTGGGTTTCTTTCATTTTCTTCTCTCTAAACAGACAAAGGATAAAGCATCCACTTGCAGAACAAGGCTGCTTTTTTTTTTCCACAGCAAATGAAGACAAGAGATTTGGAAGGATAAAGGCCTGTGTATCTCCCCATGTGACGATTTACATGACTTATTTTTTGCAGCTGTCCAAATTATCTTTTAAAAATGTTCATTTTTGCAATAGCAACACACCATCTTCCCCCTCAGTTAAGGCGACTGCCTCTCGCCACTGTGCAGTGAAGCTGCAGTAACAGCAGTGAGGTTTGCAGGTCTGGCCTCAAATGAGGAGAGGTGAAGCTAAGTAACAGTGGGTGAGGGCAAAGCAGCTGGCATGGTGGAGCTGTCTGCTTAGACAGCTGGGTGTCTCTGTACAGCAGTAACTCCCTGCTCCCAGCTGCTGCTGCTGCTGCTGCCAGCATAACTTCCGCGCTTCTGCTCTTGCTTTTTTCTTTTTCTGCATGGGGCTCAAAAACCCAAGCAAGGGCTGAGAGATTGTTTTTATGATATGCTTATAGGTAGCATCATAATTTTATGCAGATTTGTGGTACAATCTCCATTGCAAACCTCTTGAGTGGAGAAGACATGACTCAGGACAGCTCCTTTTGGAAGACATGACACCTAGAGTTTGGTTTCATTTCTTTATCTTTTCTTGCTTTTTTTCTAAAAGAATAAAAAGATTCCTAGGTAATAAACCGTTTACAAAAGGTAAGACATTGAGAAAGAAATACCAGCTATTATGATGGATACAATAAAAACTAAGAGGCTTGAAAACCTTGAGGTTTTCTGGTTATTCTCTACTCTCAGTTGAAGGAAGAGCACTCCCTCTGAGCTGCTTGGGTGTGCAAGGGGCAGTGTATCAGCCTCAGTGTCCTGCAAGGGGCCAGGATTTAGAGGCTGGAGGTGAATGCCCGTATTTTTATTCTCTTTGTTGGACCTACATGACCATTACTGTTATTCCAACAGAAGCAGTGGAGTAGGAACAGAAAAAGGAAAGTTATGAGTTTTCCAACTCTCTCCAAATTTTTTTTTCCCTAAGCCTAGGATTTTATAAAACTCTAACTCCAAAAAACATTAAAAGCCTGAGCTGCTTACAAAACCCCTGGCTCCACAGGGTTTGCTTATCCTTAGTAATTATCACTTAATATTTGGCCCAGCACAGCTATCTTTCAGTCTTATAAGGATAAATGTATTTGTTTCACTGCTATCTGAGCTCTATTTCACCATCAGGCTGAAACCTATAGTTTATTATTCCTGGACAGAGGCCTACACACACTATATGTTACTTCTGTAGTTCCCTCAGTCAGTGGGAAATGTTTTAGTATTATTATCATTAAATATTTTGCCAGACACTGTGGTCTTCCAGCTTTCACATAGATAGGGAGGGAATGGATGTGTGGCTAAAGTGCAGGCTTAAGAGATGGGAGACAGGAGGGTTTTTTCCTTATCTGTGCCAAAATGCTTAGAGAGAAAATTCCTCTGGTAACTAAAAAGACTAAAATGCCCTTAAGTAGCTACTATCTCCTTGTACTTAGGCTTTTGGAACCATCAAATTAAATGAAGCATTTTGTGACCACAGGTGCATTTAGCAGTAAGGTTCAGGCTTAATAGTCTATGCAATACTTCTTTGCATCATGTTTTTTGCTATATGTAATACAGTACATGCTTAGTCCATATTTTAAAGGAGAAATTAAAGGATCTTCATTGTAAAGTTGATTATTTCAGTGGGTTTAGTACCTTCTTAACAGTTGGGGGTTTTTTGTTGTTGTTCTTTCTACATATTTCATCTTGAAGTTTAAACTGGAGCTGTAAATAATGGAGTTTAAATGCATAAGAGCCAATACCAATTTAATAATGCTCCAAAAATATAAAGTAAAAAATTTAAGATCACATCTTTCAATGTCCTGTGGTTCTGTGTCAGAGTGGAAGCAATAAATGTTAGTTGTTTTAATACCTATGAAGCCTTTGATTAATGAGACATTCACTATTTTTATTATAATAGTATTACGTAGCACAGGGTGTTAGTCTGAGAGGGAAATGTCAGAGCTGGGTGAGGCACAATATCATGGCAAAATATATTTGCAGTAGTAAATACACTAATTTTGGACTTCTGAATCCTCCTGTGCCAACTGCTCTCCTAATTTGTCATTCTGCAACAAGAACCCAGATGTTTATAATATTGTTTATGAGAGTTCCCTTAGACACTCTCTGAAAACTATGCGGGCCAGTCATCTCATCTGTGTTGGGGTGTCTGTAGTTTAACCAGGTATTCTCCACTGCTCAGAAGGGAAGTCTTAAAGGCAATCACCAGTGCTGTTGTATGGGAAAAAGAACAAGAGGAAACATTAGCAAAGATCTGACTCCACGGAGAATCAGGGATCCCCAGTTCCCACAGCAGTGGTCTTACTGTGAAAGGAGGAGGTTGAACCCACACCCTCAGAGATTCACATCCCTAAGTTTCTGTTGGACTGACTTTCAGTCCCCTGACCTCGGCCAGAGTTGCTCAACTTGGAAAATCTGGCCCCTTTAGGTACAATTGGAGCATATTGATTTCAGGGCTGAGCTTGAGGAAATTCCAGTCTACTATATTACCCATCCACCTGCACTTTGGGAGATGTAACTGGACTGGGAAAAAGTAGGGCTCATAGTTTGGCAGAAAGACTTAATGCAGGTGGATGTAGAAGAGCCATATTGCCAAATGCAATAGGATGCTGATCCTTTTCACCTGTCCCAGGAGCTGCCTGCTTTTCCCCCAGCAGCAGAGGCCATAAGGACCAGAAACTCCCGCCGTGGCAAGCAAGTTAATAGTTCTCCTAATGGGCTACATGCGCTACATGCATCAAATGAAATGAGGATGAAAATGGTTCATTACCTTCCTGTGTTCCAAGGTCAGGTTTTTCAAAGGAATTCAGGTACATAAAGTTGCAGGTGGACAGCTAGTAATGTTTACAAAAGTGCTCGTGCCAGATTCCCATGGATTTCAGTATAGGTTAGACCTATGAAGATAGAGTGTGTTTAGGCATCCAAGTCCTTTGAGAGGTGAAGTATTTTGCATTTATTGCAGCGTCCTGCAGGGTGCATAAGGATTATTACTACTGAGCAGCTTGTGTGCTGTCAGTCCAACATACTGGCTTACCCTCCAGTGACTTGTTCATCTTCCCGTACCCAGTGGTATAAAATCTGTTGCGTACATCCCACGTATCTACCATCCGGGGAGCCATTCTTATTTGTCTTCTGAAAGCCTTCTCTTGAGTTCACTTTTTCTATTAAGAAGTGAAAAGTATGGTGGGGGTGGGGGGAAGGTGGGAGGTGGAGAGAAAGAGAGGCATCAGTATCCAGCACACAGCACATTACCAGCTACCCTGCCAATTAATGTGCCAGGATCCCCTTGCTCGCACATGTTATGTTGTTTAGATGTAACTAAATGACAGTTGCATTCAGCTGCTTCTTTCTATGGAAAAAACATCCTCAAAAGAGCAGATGAGCATGATCCCATTACTCATTTTGTTTCCCATTACTTTAATTGTATATATATTGAATATATAATCTATTGTGGAAAATTGCTTTAGTCTCTGTAACATCTGCAGGACACGATTATAGCAAACACTAGTGCATGTGCTGATGCAGATTTGCTCTTCCCATTTTTGTTCCATTTCATATTCACAAATTTCAAACCTGTGCTACTAGAGCTATACCTTTAAACCCACTGATTTCACTGGGAACAGCAGGTGCTCAGTGACACAGCAGATCCGGCCATTTTTGTTTAGGTGTCTAAACATGCCTTCACTAGCTTAGACATTTGGGCTCAATGTTTTTGCTCTGGGAGCATTAATCTTGCATCTCAAGTGTACACTTAATTCCAGTTTGCTTCCTCTGTCTCAGTCTGTTAAAAATTTTGTTCCATGTTTTTATTAATACCATTCGGCAGAGGGTTTTTTCTTTGTTTCACCACACTGTCAACCCACTACTTGCTCATTGGTAATCCCAGAATGATCTACATGTAATGTCCCATTTATGCATACAATTTTTACTGTTAGAAGATGAATGTAACCCTCATTCTGAGGCCAATACTTATAATTTCCTTGCATGGTTTGCAGGTTTGTGTGATTAACATTGAGGCTAATTTATTCTGTGAGTGGCTCTGCTTAATCCCGTGACTGTCTGTGTGCAGCGCATGCATATCATCCCCGAATGCCTTGGTACACATGTTAACAATGGGAAAAGTACTTGGTGGAAGAATGTAACTTTCAAACTCAGCTGCTGCAATTGGCACAGGCTGTTCCTCCCTTCATCCACAACTTGTCTTACTTGATCTTGTGACTGCCTGTGGAAATGCCCCAAATTGTTTTTCTTGCATTTTTCACCTGCAGGACTTTGAATTAGAGACAGGAAAAGCATTTCATCAGTATTGAAATAAATGTTTTTCTAATTGTATGTTTTACTTTTTTTTTTACTGAATTTTTCAAAGCATTGCTTTAAAGACTAAAATACTCTAGTTGGGAAAAATAAGGAGGTAGGAGACTTCAAAGTTCCACATGCTGAGTTCTTTTTAATCCTATTTTTAGGGGAGTAAAGACAGTTTTCTTCCCTTCAAATGAATTGTCAGTTTACTCCCAAAGCAAGTGGAAGTCTTTCTGAGAGCCACAGAGATACTGGGATAGCTGCCAGGGACAAGGACATTCATGACAAGGTCCAGTACCTGGTCTTACTTCCTGCCTTCTTCTCTTCCACTCAGTAATATCACCAAACCCAAGAGCTGAATGCCACTCGTGAATTCAGAGCCAAGAAGCATATTCGGGACTGGGCCTGCAAATAATTTTTACCTACTCCTCACAGTACCAGCAGTTCCTTCTCAAATCCCATTTGTAAGAGAACCAGCCCAGCACCAAGACCTTACAAGACAATACTTCAGAAAAATCTCAGAATAGTGTGTGTGTGTGTGTGTGTGTGTGTGTATGTGCGTGCATGTGTGTGTGTGAAGGGTAGGTTTTGGGTTAATTAAAT